>CATIWR010079948.1:0-12875 GCA_949677035.1 Omphalea diandra
GGGGTAACAAGTGGTTCCACTTAAAACCCAATCTCCTTAGACAAAATGACCCTAATAGTAATATAACAGCACAATATATCACTACAACTATACCCTACAAAATAGCTATTGAAAATAAAGACAAAATAAGAACACCAGAACTTAACGAGATTCGGTCAATTATGCCTACGTCCTCGGACACTACCAAAATTATATTTCACTAAAAAAAGGACTACAAAGTGAAATATTACAAAAGAGAGAGAAATATTGAAAATTGCCTAAGAGATGAGTATACAATTTTTGGGATTATTAAACTAAAGGAATTAAGGCTCTATTTATAACAAAACAACCTCCCACCCTTTTAGTCTATTTTCGATGTGGGATATGACTCTATTTATAACAAAAAGAATTTTCTTCCCTTTATTATTTTTCCGATGTGGGATATCAAATGAACCATCATAATTCAACACAGAGACACAATCATCTAAGCTTGCTTCCAGGTTTGGTTTTCGGTTGAGGAGTGTGTGTACATAGTGCCATTTCTGATCTTCCATCGCTTTTAAATCTCCATTTGTGTGATGGTAAGGACCAATAGAGACTTTGTCAGGACTGTATGCTTTATCTTTAGTCGCCCGAAGATTGTTCTTCACTCGGCAGATACAATGCAAATAAGAAATGTTTTCTATCTTTTCTCTGATATTAGCCACCAGATCCTGATCAGGTTGGCTGATCTCAACTGATATGTGGTCCCTTGTACCAATCTGCCTTGTTGCCATGCCAACAGCCTGCAAAAGCACTTCGGAAAAAAAACTAGGATGGCGACTCAAGAAAGTAAGTGAAGTAAAAGCCTTGAAAAAAATAAAAAAATTAAGTGTAAGCTTTTGACATAATATATGCATAAAATGAAATTTGAAATATATCTTGCAGGAGTCATACCAAGTGCAAAAATCACTAGCATTAACCTTGAATTTTAGATTATGGTCCTCTTCAAGATATCAGAAGCCCAAGAAGTTATGATGTAGTGACAATATTTTAAGGAATCCAGGATGACTTGCTTGTTGAGATTGATCAGAGGAAAACTAATGCAAATCAAAGGGAAGGAATACTGAACATTTTTTTTTTCCCCCGAGATTCTATGGACAGGACATGAAATCTTCTTCAAAACTCCATCAGAAACATAAATTTGTTCAACATAAAGTAAAACTGATTACTTAAATGTAAATTCAAGAATTTAGTAACAGTAAAGCAGCTCAGTTTGGTAGATTTGGTTCCAAAAGTGCAGTTGGGATCATCCAGTCCTGTCACACGCTATTTGAATTGTCGAGCACTGCATTAATTATATATAATCCTCTAGAATTATTGGATGCTCCCAGCAAATGCACCTTCACTAATATATATATACTAGTTAAACAGGAAATTGACACAAAGAATCTGTATTTATGAGAAAATTGTATGCAATAAAATAAATTTTTAGATTTTTATAATAAATAATATATTATCCATTAAGTATTTTTTAAAAAAATTATAAGTTTAACTTTTTCACAAGGAATAGATGAAATTTTTTCTTATATGTGATTATAATTTTTTTTCAGTATAAGTTTTATAAGTAAAAAATTATTACTGACAAAATTTTAAAGATAAATTTTTTGTAAAATTAAATATTTACTTATAAAACATATATTAAAAAAAGTTATAATTAATTAGGAAAGAAAATCTCTTCTATTTATTGTTTCAAAATTAGATTTTTTCGGATGTGCTAATGTAATAAAGTTTAAATAATTAATAAATAAATAATTATTATTATTAAATTAAATAATATCAAAACAAATATTATATTAGAGTTAATAAAAAATAAATGATATATTTATCTTTCTATTTGTAAAACTATAATATATTAATAAAAAATAATAAAAAAGAAAAAGAAAAAGAAAAAGAAAGAAAAGCAAACCAAAGAACAGGAGCAGATTGGTTTTGAGTGAATAACAAATTTGAGCATTCGATTACTTATAATTATGTGCTGCGCTCTATCAAAACCCTAGATTTTCAGTTTTACATCACAGAAAATGGCGCTCTGGTGGTCGATTATCGTTCTCGCCTTCGTCTATGCGATCTGTCATTTCCTGCTGATGCTCATCCCTCCTAATGTGCCTTCAATTGACGTCGAGGCCTCCGATGGTACGCTCATTATATACATTCTTTCCTATATATTAGCGTCTATGCGAGCATATTCGTGTTTTTCCTCTTGATAGTTAAATGTGGATTGGATTTTTTGTTTTGGCAGTGTTGGATTTGAGTCAAACTCAGGAGAACAGCTTCGTATACGTAAGTTTTTCTCTTAGATTGATATGTATTGCATTTGATTGTTAAGATTTTTATTTTCTATGCATATTTCTAGATTTGTATGATTGTGAAATTCTTTTATTAGGTTATTTATGTTTTGATTAGTTGTATTTTGAGTTTTGAGAGCAGAAATGGAAGTTCTAATCATTCTCAGAAACAAGCAAATGTTCTAGAAGCGCTTTAGTGAATTCTTTGCTGTCTACTTGTTTTGCTTTGCTTTTTAATGGAAATTGAAGTTTGTCGTGCTTAAGAATTTCTGATTTGTGCTGTGTGCGTTGCTTCCTATATGCGGTTGCTGTGCATATACCTCCAAGAGGAAGGACAAAGCAACAGGACAAGAAAGTCCAGTGCTATGAACCTGCTACCATGAAATACTTGGGATATTTCCCTCCCTTGTCACCTGCTGAGGTTAGAGATCGAATAGACATCTGCACATATGTAATATTGGGAATCCTGATAAAACAACTGTTATATATATATATGTGGCAGGTCAAGGACCATGTGGCACAGGCAAGGAAGGCTCAGAAAATATGGGCAAAGAGCAGCTTCAAGCAAAGACGCCAGTTTTTGCAGATACTTCACAGAGTAAGAATGAAGTAGGATCTTTTGAAACTATTTTTACTGATCACTATTAGTGCTTCAGCTTTTTTGTTTTTTTTTTAAATTGCAATGTAGCTTTTCTGAATGTGCTCAGGCATTTAAAAAGGAAAAAATCAATTAGAGAAATTGATATATCCTATACAATTAAGTCCTTTGTCCAATGTCCTGGAGCCCGGTGTTTGAAAATGTTTTTCCTTTTTTTCTTTCTTTCGCCCCTCACTACTTGCTAGAGGTGGATTGGATTGCAAACAGAATGTGTTCCGTTTACATGAATTTTATGCTTCATATCTCATTTCATAATACAGAGCATGATCATTTGTCATAGAGTGTCTTCACGTGATACTGGAAAAACAATGGTAGATGCCTCTTTAGGGGAAATAATGTGAGAAGATCACTTGGCTTCTCTCAGAGGGTGAGAAATGGCTGAAGCCTGAATATCGGTACCTACTTTGATCCCTTATTTTACTATTTTTGCAAAAATAAATTATATAAAGTTCATATGTTGCTCTCTCCCTAAAAGCTTGTTTCATCAATAAACTTTGACGTAGTGCATCTTTTCTGTCTCATCTCATCGTTTGTAGATCCTCTGGGAGATCAATGCTTCATAAGAAATCCAAGGTGGAGTTTCACCCCCTTGGTGTTATCGGTGCCATTGTGTCATGGAACTATCCTTTTCACAATATTTTTAATCCAATGCTAGCAGCAGTCTTTTCAGGAAATAGTATTGTGATTAAGGTACTTAATATCAGGGTAGTAGCTCTTTTTTTAAAAAAAAATTTTTAATTGCTTTTAATTTGACACATTGGATCTTGGGTATGAATCTTGGGTATAAACTGATGAAGTTGCATCTATTACTAAAAACATAATATCATTGCATTTCAATGTTTAGGAGGTCAAAATATGACATATATGCCACTCATTGTTAAATTTGTCTGCACATGGCTCTTCTATGATTTCAGGACCTTGCTTGTATGTGCAGGTTTCAGAACATGCAAGTTGGTCTGGATGTTTCTACTTCTGAATAATTTAAGCTGCACTTGCTGCTGTTGGAGCTTCTGAAAATCTGGTTGACATAATAACGGGGTATGCTGTTTCTGATGTTTGCACTGAAAAGATTATATTTGCTTAACTCGCTAAAATCAATGTTTTCTTGGTAGATTTGCCGAAACAGGAGAAGCACTTGTGGCTTCTGTTGATAAAATCATATTTGTTGGATCACCTGGTGTGGGTGAGATGGTATGACTTCCTTTAATGACTGATCATTAGTTTGCAGTCTTTTGTATGCTCACTGAGCTGGATCATCACTTCCATTTTGCTTGATCCTCATTTCCTTTCAATAAGCTGCAATTTTTTCTTACAAAATTAGGTATTAGATTTCAATAGTTTATCTCTTTTGTATAGTTATTTAATTAGTGTGAATATTTTATGTCTTTGATGATCAGAATCACTATTATGGAAGTCTGAATAATTTGCATCTTAGATATCCACAGTCAATATTATGGAAGTAGACATTTTGAAATTGGCTGAACTTGTTGCTCTTTCAAACCCCTGCATATTATTCTTTTCTTCCATTATTAATTTTTATATTTTCTAATATGCCGATAGAATTAAGTCACTACCATTTTCATCCATTTTCTGCATTGTTTATGAGCTAAAATATTTAATTTATTGCAGATAATGAGAAATGCTGCCAATACACTCACACCAGTTACACTCGAGCTTGGTGGAAAAGGTCCATTTATTGTGTGCGAAGATGTGGATGTGCCTCATGTATGAAACCATCCTGCTTGTTTTAATGTCTCGCTTGCTTGAATGTCCTTGAGTGCTACTTAACATTCTACCAATGTAGGTTGCACAAATTGCCGTCAGGGCTGCACTTCAATCAAGTGGACAGAATTGTGCTGGGGCTGAGAGATTTTATGTTCACAAGGACATATATTCTTCATTTATCAATGAATTTACCAAAATCATAAAATCTGTTTCAGCTGTAAGTATTTTGTATCTGACATGTTTTACATATAGTAACCTTCGTGTAGAATTCCAACTTTGTCTTGTATTGCTTGATGGTTGTTTGAATTCTGCATCCATATGGTGTATTTAACAGAAAATAAAAACTGTTTTGTATCAAGTTTTTTTCTAATTCCAGCTACCTCTATATGTGTGCTTGTGTCTGTTTGTGTGTGGTTGTCGCTTGCCATTGCTATTGTAAATGGTATTTTAACTTTACATTTAGCAACTAGCAAGGGAAGTGATGAATGGTGCAGTCGGACTTGGACATGAAAAACTATACATTGGGAATTAGCTATGACTACAATTGCTTAAATATATTAGTTTTCTTTTTCTTCTTTTGGGCATCTGAAATTAACTAAAGAAAAGCTCATCAATTCATAAACTTAAGGAAGAACAATCATAAATGAAATAGAGAACTCTGAACATTGTATTGGTTTCTGTGCTTGCAATGGAGATTAATGCAATAAAGGTTTATTTATTGTTAATTTGATTATTTAGTCTTTTCTTATGAGTTCTATTATCTAGAAATTCTATTTAGAGTTTGTCTACATAGGAAAATTTGAGTTATCCTCATATTTGTCTGCAAGGAAAATTAGAGTTACCATATTTGTTTCCCTTTTTCAATTAAGTTTAGATTGTTATTCTATAATTCATTAGGTTCAGAGATTTTTTTTTTTTGGCCCTTATCTTTGCTTGGTTCCACATGAGAGGGTTGGAAGTTTTAGGTTGACTTCGAAGTTTGGTGGCTTTGTTATTAGCTTGTGTGTTGTGCTTCTTGTAGTGTCATGCAAACAAGGGAACTTGATAGTTTGCAGCACAAGTTGCATTTAACCATTATTGACTTTTCCCAGCTTCTCTTTATTGCATATTGGACTCTAAAGGATTCTTACTCTCCAATGCAACTCTTCTGGCAGATCTCTGTGTTACATATCAAAATTCTTTAAACCTTTTCTCAAGAAGATCAACCTGCATACTTTCCTGTGTGAACTCATCTCTTAGAATAACTTATAACATTTCTTCTAGGGCTGAGCATTTGGTCGGTTCGGTTCAAACCGAACTGAATTTATGAAAACCGAATAGACCGAATTTAGTTTAAATTCAAACCGAACTGAACCAAAATTTAAGATAAACCGAACCGAAAAAAATCGGTTTGGTTCAGTTTGGTTTTCGGTTTTCGGTTTTGGGCTCAATGGGCTGTTGGACTTTTTTTATCTTATATAAAATAATTTATTTTTAGTTTTTTAAACTCAAATTAAAAAAAAATCCCACAAATTCGGTTTATTCAGTTTTCTCAATTTTAAACCGAACCGAACCGAAAACCGAATTTTTTTATTTTTTTAAACCGAAATGAACCGAATTTACTTTAAAACCGAACCGAATAGACCGAATTCACTCGGTTCGGTTTTTCGGTTTCGGTTCGATTTTGCTCACCCCTAATTTCTTCTCCACTTTTTCTTCTTGTTGCAGGGGCCACCACTTGCTGGAAGGTACGATATGGGAGCAATATGCTTGCAAGAGCATTCTGATAAGCTTCAAAACCTTGTAATTGATGCCTTAGACAAGGGAGCAGAAATTGTTGCTCGGGGGAGTTTTGGCCATTTAGGTGAGGGTGCAGTTGATCAGTATTCCCCCCCCCCCCACCATTCTTGTAAATGTAAACCACACAATGAAATTGATGCAAGACGAGGTAATAGGACTTCTTTCTCTCCTAAAACTGCATTTCACATGGTTTTGGAGCCCATTTTGTGTCTCATGTGCAGAGGATCTATCTAAGATCTCATGAATTAGCAGAATTATCTATTTTTCATGTTATTGCCTTTTTTTTTTTTGCTTGACTCCAATTCTTGAGAATGTCTTTGTAAATTCATATAATTTGGAGAATGATGTAGAATGTAAAACATTGTCCATTGTTCTCTTGGTTAAAATGGAAATCACGTCTTTTTTCTATTTTTTGTATGTTGATACATTCTATCTATAAAGAAAATTTGAATGACATGCAGACTTTTGGACCCATCTTGCCAATAATGAAATTTAGCACAGATGAAGAGGCTGTCAAGCTTGCAAATGACTCTAGATATGGGCTTGGCTGTGCTGTATTTTCTGGCAGCCAGCGCCGTGCCAAAGAGATTGCTTCCCAAATACAATGTGGAGTTGCTGCAATTAATGATTTTGCTTCAACTTGCATGTGTCAGGTGAACTTTCTTTACCAAGTACTATTTTGGCGATGAATAATTACACATGATAATACAAATAAACAAATGAAGCAACTTTGAGAATGATGAAAAATCAGTTGCTAAGGCTTTAGCATAACTAAAGTCAGAAATATCATTGGGTAATTATTATTATTATTTTGCTGGCAGATGAAGTACATGACATTTCTAGAACAGTGAATTTACTTGGTTTGACTACATTTTGTAACTGAGCACTGAGCAGCCCTGTTTAAACCCTGGGTCGCAGTTCAAGATTGATCCTGGGTTATCTTCTAATTTTTCCTTCTAATTGAAGAATTGTGATCTTTCAGTCCTTGCCATTTGGTGGGGTAAAAGACAATGGATTTGGACGATTTGCTGGTATAGAAAGATTGTGAGCATGCTGTCTCGTAAAATCAGTTGTAGAGGATAGGTGGTGGCCTTACATCAAAACCAAAATACCAAAACCTATTCAGGTTAGCTTTGATATGCTTTTGTTTATTGACTTGATATAACTGTGATATGGTTTTGTTTATCAGCTGTTTTCACTCTGCCTATTACAGTTTCCTGTTTTGGAGAACAGCTTTTAGTTTCAGGAGTCACTTGTAGAAGCATTGTATGGCTTGAACATATGGGACAGGTTGCGAGCTTTGGTCAATGTTTTGAAGATACTGGCTGAACAAAACTCCAGCTGCAGCAAGAGAAATGACTAAGGTTGGCAACTAAATGAGTGTACCTATAGGATCTTTTTTGACTCTCGGCTTCCCATTGTTATCGACAACAATTTTTGAGCATCTTTAATTAACATTTTTTGTTTTGTTTTCCTGGAATCAGGGTTTCATTTTCTCTGTAGTTTGACACTAATATTCACACGCTCAAATCATGTAGACAACGATGGCAATTACCTTATGGTGGTTCAGTCACAAAGATAATAGGCCCACAAATCGTCAACAAAAAAGATGATGGAGACGATTTCAAAAGAGATTTTGTGGTGTTCATGGTTTCTTCTTTTCTCGAAGACCACCAAAACAGAAAATCAAACTACAAAATCCTGTTATCTCTCATTGATGTTGACCAAATAAAAAATCTCAATTGGTGCCAATATACATTAAAAAGTCTTGCCAAGTTTGTTGAAGAGTGGAAGAAAAAGCCATCTGGTTTCTTCATTGGTCCAATCACCTTCCTTTTGGTAATTAATCTATACAGATGTTTCTACTCTCAAATATATCAATTTTCTACATTCATTAACATTTGTCTGTATGTTCATTATAAAGTACAGGTTCATTCCTTTTAAAGTGTAAGTTCATTTTTTGTAAATTGTAGGTTCATTTTTTGTAAATTATAAGTTTATTTTTTCTAAACTTCATATTCATTTTTTATTAAGTGTAGGTTCATTTTTTGTAAATGTTCATTTTTTGTAAACTGTAGATTCATTTTTTGAAACTTGTAGTTTCGTTTTTTTTTTAACTCTAGGTTTGTTTTTCATAAAATATAAGTTAATTCTTTATTTATAAAATGTAGGTTTATTTTTTGCAAACTATATGTTCATTTTTTTTAAACTGTAAGTTCATTTTTCATTAACTGTATGTTCATTTTTTATAAAGTATATGTTCATTTGTAAACTGTAGGTTCATTTTCATTAAGTGTAAGTTCGTTCTTCTAACTATATATTCATTCCTTATCCAAACTTCTATATAATAATTTTGTGGATTTAATAAAAACTAATCGCTATGAATCAGTAAGTTCATTTTTTGTAAACTGTAGGTTCATTTTTTATTAATTGTAGGCTTATTTTTCATTAATTGTAGTTTAAATTTTTTGTAAATTATAGATTCATTACTAAAATACCATAGGTCCATTTCTAAAATGTTCATTTATAATCTCCTCTTTTCTTTTCTTTTTTATATTTTGAAATGAGCAGCTAGCTTACTTGGACAAAGTAGAGTTCAAAATAAAAGATATCACAAGAAAACTTTCAACCCTCTCAAACTGACAACACAAAGTGTACACAATAGAGTTAAGGAAGAATTGAAAAAAGGAGGGTTCAAAAAGGAAAAGTCATTGAATGCTTAACTCTAGCCCAAACTGAAGATGAGTAAGCAGAAGGAGAAAAACACATCCAAACAGAAGAACATAAAAAAACAACAATGAGACAAGTAATATCAATTTAAAATATGATAAACATACAAATATGAGACAAAAAATGTATAATTTATAAAATATTTTATTCATTACAAGAATCTATTAAAAGAATGTCATCTAGAATAAACAAAAATGGTTGCCACAATGATTGAATTTGAAGAAGTAATGGCAGATATAGGAAGGACAAAATCAACTGAGCTTATGAACACGACTTTTAATTTTGCGACTAAAATATTTAACAACATTTCAAGCACATAGAGGGAGAAAACACCTGAAATGACAAAGAAGACAACTAAAGAAGATGATAATGAATTCTTCAGTAATAGAAGTATCCTTAAAGCATGCAGAGCTTGAAAAAGTCATACTTAAAACACAAAAAACTGGAAAAACAATGGATGTTTCTCCTTCCTTTTCATTAGGATTAGCTCTTGCTCAGTTATGTCCCCAAGAGTATGAACAAAAAGACCCACTACAAACAAAACAAAATGTTGATTAACAAGATCCTCAACAACAAGAAAATGCTGAGAAAACATGGGCTACTTCTAACTAACAAAAACATGTAGAAATTACAACTGAAGTCATCATAAACCCCAAAAATTTTTTTTCATGAGTATATATCCTAAATTGTACCCTTTATATTGTTTATAAGTTCATTTTTCATTAATTGTGAGTTCATTCTTTAAAAATGTAAGTTAAATTTTTTTAAAATTGTAGGTTTATTTTTTTTTAAGCTGTAGGTTTATTTTTTATGAAGTGTAGGTTCAATTTTTTATAAACTATAAGTTCATTTTTTTAAACTGTAAATTTATTTTTTTATAAAGTGTCGGTTTATTTGCTATAAATTGTAGGTTTATATTTTGCAAATTCTAGATTCATTTAGTATAAACTGTAGGTTCATTTTTTTTGTATAGTGTAAGTTCATTTTTTGTAAATTATAAACTCATTTTTTTTTAATTTTATATTCATTTTTTATAAACTATAGGTTCATTTAATATAAAATCTAAATTTATTATCATATAACTCTATGTTCATTTTTTTAATCATTAAGTTTATTTTGTATAAGCTGTAAATTCATTATACGCATTTAACTTAAAAATTATGTTATTATAAAATTAAACTTACACATTTAACACTTTATTGTAGATTAATTGATGAATCAAAATTAGAAGTTAAGGATGTACAAAAAAGAATAAGACCAACAAGGACGTATAAGAGGCTTCCGTTAGCCTTGAGATCTCCATTCCGGACATACAATGATGAAAACTTACAAGATGTAACTACCAAGAAGAAGCTCATCTTTGAGTTTGCATTCATACCTGCAGAAGAACAAAATGAAAAAGAGTGAGCATTATATATAAAGAGAGAGAGTTATTGTTTATATATAATGACTACTTTGTCAGCTGAAAAACTCTTCAAAGCCTATCAGAAGATGAAATAAATAATCTCATATTAGATATTTGGACTTTCAGAATGAAATGGGTTGACTTAAAAAGAAGAGTTGGTCAACCGAAAAGAGTATTTTTCTTAAGCAGACCATTTATAAGTAAATCTTTTACTCTAGTTTTATATTCTTTCTCAATTATATGATCATCAACTATTTCTCTATATTATTCAACACTTTTTCTTTTTAGCATGAAATAGATACATCAATTAAATACATTTAGGAAAAAAAATAGGAGCTCGTTAAACCAATTTCAAAATTCTGGTGGAGAAAAAGTTAAACAAAGCAAATATTGACATTAGCGATGCGGATCTTGTAAGTACATATTATTAAAAATTAACTTAATCTCAATATATAATTGTAAGAAAATTATATTTATAAAATTATTGAACCTCTTTACATTAAATTCTTAGGTATTTTTCCTTATTTTATGATATTTTCATTATTTCCTGATGTGCATAAATTTCAAAACTAAAAGAATTGAAATAATAGACAACAAACTACTGTCAAAAAGTGTCTTATAATAACAAGTATCAAGGTTCTCAAAAAGCAATTGTAAGTTCATTTCTTTTCTTATACATGTTCAATCTCATGCACAAATTCATTTCTTGCATATTATAGGTTCATTTGTTGTAAGTTGTTGGTTCATTTCATATATATTACAAATTCATTTTTTTTTATCCATGATACAAGCTATTGCATTGAAAACTTATTCGGCAAAAACGAACATTCACCAAGACAAAAGACTTTACAAAATATCCTGAATTTTTACTCACAATGCCTTGAAAATTAAGCAAACCAAATCTTGATTGTGGAATCTATTGCATGAAACACATGGAGACCTACAAGGGACAAAAAGATAATTGAGAATGCAGTTTCAATAAAAATAATGTAAATTATCATTGAATTTTATGATAATGGTTGAACATTATTATTCTTTCCTTATAATTGTTTTATAATTATTTTCATTATATTTTTGCAAAAACTTTTTTTGGAAGCCACTAGGAGTCAAATACTGTTTAACTATTCTACTTATGAAAGTGAATAATTATAGGGAGGACATACTTAAACAAGCTAGAAAATAAATTATTGTGTCAAAGAAAACCAAATGATTGATTTTGTTAAATATATACAAAAGTTTTAAGATTTTTTTAAGTTAAAACAATATTTTTCAATTGTAAATATACAATAGGTTCATTGTATATAGATTTAATTGTTACATGCCTACATGTTCATTTTCAAATCGCCTATAGTTTTATTAGTATTTCCCTACAGTTTCATTAATATTAATCTACAAGTTCATTTTCCTACATAACTCATTTTTTATAAATTATAAGTTAATTTTTTTCTAAACTCTAAGTTTATTTTTCATTAATTATAGGTTCATTTTTTGTTAATAGTATATTCATTTTTCTTAAACTCTAGGTTTGTTTTTCTTTAAATATAAGTTCATTATTTATAAAAGTGTAAGTTCATTTTTTGTAAACTGTAGGTTTATGTTTTCAAAACTCTAGGTTTATTTTTCATTAAATGTAGAATTATTTTTTTGTAAAACTTAGGTTCATTTTCATTAAGTGTAGTTTATTATTTATAAAAAGTGTAAGTTTAAAATAAACTATAGATTTATTTCTTAAATTGTAAGTTCATTTTTCATTAATTATAGGTTCATTTTTATAAAGTGTAGATTCATTTTTTGTAAACCCTAGTTTCATTTTTCATTAAGTATAAATTCATTTGCCTACTGATTTATGATTTATAAAAAAATAAATTTATTTATAAATAAATTAATTTAAAATCAAAATTGATTAAATGTATAATAAATTTATTTATAAATACCTATATATCTATTTTTGTTACTGTGTACCAAATTTTAGACATAGGTTCATTTTTTGTTAACTGTAAATTCATTTTTTTATAAGTTGTAAATTCTTTTTTTATTAACTATAGGTTTATATTTTATAAAGTGTATGTTTTTTTTTTATAAACTATAGGTTCATCTTTTGAAAGCCCTAGATTCATTTTTAATCAAGTGTAAGTTCATTTGCCTACAAGTTTATGATTTATAAAAAAAAGAATTTATTTATAAATAAATTCATTTTAAATTAAAATTTATTAAATGCATAACAAAGTTATTTTTGAGCACCTATATATATATATATATATATATATATATA
>CATIWR010079961.1:0-13268 GCA_949677035.1 Omphalea diandra
TTTTTAAAGCTTTTGTTGGCTTAAAGTGGCAAGCATTTGGCAGTAAAACAGATACAAAAACTATCTGTAATTATGCTTCCTTTGCTGTTGATTGGAGATTTTCAAGGAAAGTTTTAAAAAACCAGTCTGGTGCTTAATTTAATGCAGGACAAGATGGATTTTTGGTTTCTCTGTGGGCTTTGGATGTCTTCAAATCTCATCCAGTTTAATTGGAGCGCACTTTTCTAGCACTCTTTAAAGGCTACTTGTGTTTTTTGTCCTTTTTTGTTAATTCGGGAACTCATATCCTCCTTATTGTATTTCCTCTCTTTCTTTATCAATGATTTTTTTTTTCTATTTGAGAATTATACCTGCCACAGGAAGTTTTCTACTGCAGGGTCTGACCTTAGTGCTGAAAGTAGTTTGTCACTTTCAACATAAAAGCAGAGTACCACTGAATCTGTTATCATGTCACAGATATATGGCTTCCCAACTAGCACTTCATATATGCCCAGTGTGCTCCCATGTGTAAAAGTTGGATGCAAAGAGTGCTTGTTCCTTATACTCTTACTCGTCCACTGTCGAATGATAATTTGCATTTATAACATAAGCTGAGGGAAACAAACTAATTATATTTTTAAATGAAAAGAAAGGAAGAAAGAAAGAAAAATATTTAATTCAACTTGCTCATTTACCTTGACAACACCATTAGAAATGAGAAAAACACCATTTGGCTTGGAGCCTTCTTTGTAAAGCAGCACACCACGTGGTTTCATTGTTCCTTTGATAGAACTTTCAAGTGGTTCACGTACTGTAGAAGGAAGAGCGCCCAACAAAGGATGAATACTAATCAAATCAGTAATTTTGGGAATTTTTACTAGAGGAGGATTCCACAGAAGCCTTTTCAAGTCAGTCTGCAATAAAAGGTAAAACAGATTTCTATTTAAACATGCAAGATGTGCAAGACAGATGCCAAAGATAAATTCTTATCACAAAACACAAATACCTGGACAGCATCCTGAAGATGAAGCATCTCCTTTTCTTCCAACAGCCCAACCATCTCAAGATTTTGGACATAATCGATTAAATGGTTCAGCACTGAATAAGTTACTTGTCGAGTTTTCACAACACGCAAGACCTGAAAATTATTGAATGATTAGTTCATATCCTAACACTACCTAAATTGCAAGAGGTACCTAAAATGTCATGACAAAAAAAGGACTGAAAAAAGCATAGTCCACATGGACCTTAACTAACCAATGCCAACCAGGATCAAGTCTAAGTTAACAAAAGACAGCTGTATTGAATATCACAAACCTCAGGAAATGTAATGCGAACATCTTCCAAGAACTCTTTCGCTTCTTCTCCTTCTGCCTCACTTTCACTAATAACTATAGAAACAATTTCACTGACACCTAGAATTGCATGGAAGAAGTCAAACTTTTTGTAAAATTGAGAAAGAGGACAAAACATTTCAAAAGAGGCAGCTACAGAAAGCATATTGAAGTACCATCATCATTCTAAATTATTGACATGAAAAGCATTTTTTATGGTTAAAACAAAAATCATTGTACTTGTACATGAATTGTAACTACTCTTTAAGCCAAACCCAAACCATTTGAGCAGGGTACCTTTTTGTTTGTGCTTGAATAGAAGATTATATAATATTATTATTTATATAGAAGAGGACTTCATTTGTCATAAGGCATAGCATCTCGAGTAATCTCTATTGACTGATTTCCTAGTTCATCCTCAAACTGATACAAAGAAAAAAAGACAGACTACCTCATAGGTTTTCAGAAATCCAGACCTGCATCTGAGTCAGAAGTCAGAACAGAGGAAGAACCTCACCAGAATCTCAGTCCACCCACATGATTGAACTGGATATAGCAAAATGGCAACAAATTTTACGTACAAAATGTTTCAGGTAAGTAGAGATAGGCCTACAGAAACATCTCCTTACCGTGCAAGGGTGGTACCACCACACACTGCACAGTGCGAGAAGGCTCATGCACTAGGACACCTTTTAATATCTCAGACAAGCGAGCATAATCTGGAAGAGATAAACAGTGCATCATGCTTTTAGATAACCATATAATTTATTTCCTAAGAGGGGAAGGCCGTTAAAAATACCAAGGTGTACTACTCTTTTACAAAGCTTGAGCTATGGAACATTAAAATGGAACAAGCAAAGAAGCCATGCTTCAGCATTTTGATCGACAACACTAAACTGGCTATAAAATGTCTTATAACTCTTTAATAGACCCAAAAAAGTTATCCCCAGTCATGAGTAAAACATACAGTTTTTATCTGAAGCATTTCAATTTGAAATTTCCATCCAAACCTCGTAAGACAGCTCAGTCTTGATTAGAAAAAATAAATCAAACGAGAACACAATTTTATCATATCTGCTTCAAATGCCTAATCCAATGAGGATCTTTATCATATTCGCTTTTAATGCCTAATCCTATAAGGAATTTCTAATGCACAAAAATGTAGGAGGCAGAGACTTTAAATCTTAATCACATGGAAAGAAGAAACTGTATTTGATGGGAAAAAAATAGAACATGTGATTTATGTGTTGAAAATTTGATTTCAACTGAATATGATCTGACTTCTTTCAAGTGCTACTTGAACATATCTTTGAGTTTAGTAATTCTTAAATAGTTAACATAAGATCCAGTTAGATCCTAGTTCCAACTAAAATAGAAAATATGTAAAAAGAGCCATTAGATTCTTTCACTTAAAACCTGCAGAAGATGCCATGTAGCACAGAAACAGAAATGGGAAACAGAAACAACAGGAAACAGCTGCGGAAAAATGGCATTTCCCAAAAATGTAGGAAACAGAAAATGGGGAAAAGTGCAAACATAAAAAATATAGGGACATTATTAAACATTTAAAAGAGAGAGAGAGGAATGAACATAAATTTCAAATTCTTTTTTTTTCATATAAACCACTCTTTTTTTGAACTTGTAGCTTTCATTAAGAATGAACGGAGAGCCGAAGTGCTCAAATAAAATCCAGATACAAAAGCTCTTGAGGGAGGGCTACTAACCCAACCAAATCTATTTACCAAATGCCCAAAACCTTTAATTTGCCAAAGGAAAAGATTTGCCAAAGTTTTTTCCTTTGCCAAATTAACCAGTCAAAACCCCTGCTTATAAGAAATATTAAAAGAAAAGGTTCTGAAATAGTCCATAATACCGTATGTTTTCTTTTCTTAACTCCATTTCTATTCCTGGCTAATCGCTTACACTCACCCAGTCAATCGAGTCAATGCAAAGTCAATAGCCATGACCATCAGTTCAGATTACAAGAGGACAACAGAAGAAATACCCCTTGGAAGACACCAAGTTAAAGAAACTTGTGCTTCTTCGTTGGAGGCCTTTGCTGCTTTGCCGATGAGGAAGCCTGTTTCTGAGTATTTCTGTGTCATTTCCATTTCCAAAATGCTGAAATGCACACTGACCAGCATTTCCATGCTTGATAGGATACTTACACTGAGATCTTGCTATTATATTATTATTTAGAATTTAGAATTTTATATTATGTAATAATTAATTTAATAATTTATATTTTATTTTGTATGTTTAATTTTGCTATTAGACATGTCACATGTCAAGTACTTTGTTTGGCTTTGATTCCCATGGGAATGGAAATATCATTCCGTACACAGGAGGGGGATGGGTGTATTTTTAGGTGAACTACACGCGAGAAATCAGAATCACCCATTCTAATTTCCAATTTCAAGGTAATTTTTTTGTGAACCAAATGGCTCCTAAGATTTGATGCAATACTTATTGATCTATACCTAAAATTCTGTCTGGCAAAGTTGTTATATTCCTGAATATAGCTCAGGATTCCTCTGTTCCCTTCTCACTGCCTCACTACCCTCCCCACATTGGGACTTTCATGCAAACCTCATAAAACAGTCAAACATTTGCAACTACCATCTCCCTCTCCCTTATGTCATTGCCACCCTTGGACATACTCTGAAAATGTCAACAAACTATGATCAAATGTGCCCTCTTCCAACATTTAATAGATTTGTACAGAATATGTCAGAGAAAAACCAATTTTCCATGGATCTCAGAAGATGATGACTAAAGACTTCATTGACAAAGCAACCTGAAACTCCAATGCTTCACCTAATTAAATAACATATTTGGACAGAGAGAAAATTAACAATTAAACTGTTTCTACCATGTCTTCATCATCAACTGATGCAGTAAAATGTTATAAATAATCCAGGAGAACTTCCATAAATCATAGTCACATTTAACAATGTTCAAATGCACCAAACAGCTATTACAATACAGGATATGGGATATCTACAAATGTACCTAGGAGATAAAAAGATGTCCTTAAAACGTACAGTGCCTCTGATAACAGAAACTCTTACTAGAGACATAGTAAATTGCATCCAATTGAAAAATCATCTAGTTTGAAGCAAAAGGGCATACCTATGGTCACAGCCATAATTAAATGATCATTACTATGGTCATAGCCAAAAGGCATCAAAGTTTGACCACAATGATCATTTGGGGGTCCAAGTTTTTCCACAACAATTTTCTTTTGTTAGTGGTCATGGCCATAATTAGATGCCAAACACACCCACAGTGCACTGCAAGCTGCATATTCATTTCATAATTCCTAATTGCATGGCTAAAGTGTTCTAAATGAAAGATACAGAATTTTGCATGCTTCATTCAAAGGAGAATGGGAACTTTTAAAAGAGAAACGAAACTAACAATCTTTATCACTGAAAAGAACCTAAACCAAAGAATTTTTACCTATGAAGTCATGCAGTTGCCGTCGTGCAATTCTGTGGGCACGAAGAAATGCAGCACAGATATAACAGGCAGATTCCAACCTCCCTACAATGAAGTGGGTTACCAATTTTTGAGGCCAAATTGCTTGAAGAAATTTGTAATAACTTGGGAAATGAATGTTAGATTTTAAGCCCTTCCAATCACACAAAGGTTCATGAGAAACCAAATCAATTGCTTCATCAACTGATTGCATCAAAATATTTGCAGTTGTCTGCATTATCCTTCCCTCATCAAGCATTCCCCAGTAAGCAGCCTGGACACCTGGTATGAGAAAAGATCTCCCAAATCAGCAAGTTGCTTTTTTAAAGCTACAGAAGTTTCAAGTTCCAAAAATACATTGTACTTTAGCAGAGATTCTCTAATGTCAGTTAAAGAAAACATTTGATGCAATGGAAGTCGTAGGCTGATAATGAAACATCAAGTTCGAAAATAGATATTCGAACGATTTAAAAAAAGTTCCAAATAAAAATTTTATAATTGAAGCAGCATCATTTGATCACATAGACAAACTACAATTGAAAACAGCAAGTATTAGGATGAAATCTAATTCCAATAGATACCAAAGTCTCCAAGGAAAAAGCTCCTAAGACCTCAATACACAGTTTAAAGCATGTATGCAAAACTATACCATGCAGGGGCCACCACATGGTAACAGAGATACAACTAAACAATAGACTCACCGTTCAGGAGGCGTAAGCGAATATCCTTCAAATTTGTCGGGTCCAGTTTATTATCAGTTTCAGATGCATTATGAGGGTGTATGGGTCCTTCCAAATTATTTAAGCTTGCTATATATCGTTTAACAGTAGGCCAGTCAGCGGGTCCAAGTTCCTCATCATCTCCAAGGTCACCAAACGCTGCTAATGCTTTGTGCAACATTTCATACTTCGTGTAGTCCAATATGCGTTTCTATAGAAAGGGAAAAAAGGAAAGGGATACCTCTCACATATGATTGCACTAAGTGGATAGTGCCATAAAAGAGAATATATTAAAAAATTTACCAACAAAATTGTAAGAAAAGATTCTAATTTACAATATAAGAAATTATACAGTTGCCAATCATCAAAGACAAGTTTTGAAATTTCAATTAATATCACAATTCTCAAAGATAAAATACTCTTGGCAAAATATACAGAGACATGAAAATCTCTATTTTTCACATTATAAACCCTGATGTAGATTTTGGTGCAAGACAAGGCCAAACATGCCATCAAAACATTGTTGCAAAGTACTTCATCTAACATTTGGATAAAGTGTTCTCTGGATGATAACAGAATCCTCACCTTGGCAGCTGATAACTTATCCATATCTAGAAGATGCAAAATAAACTGTGTAGTTGATCCATTCACAATAAGTGTCAGAAACACAATTCCACCAGTGAAGAAAACAAACTGTGAAGATGATCAAGAAAACATCAAATTAATTAATAAAAATTGGACAAAAGGAAGTTATATACTGTTTTAGTCTGAAAATTTTCCAATATAATTTTAACCTTTTGGACTAAATAATGTACTTATCATATATATCCCACTTGGTCAAAAAAAATTTAGATGAAATATTAAATGTATGTTCCAAGAACTCACCAGAGTTCCCGTTTCAGAATTGAGATATGTTGAGCTGTCACTAGTACGCTAACACAACAAAAGAAGTAAATTAATTAAATGCAAATCAAAAAGCACCAAATATGCAATGTTACAATACATATTTTACAAGGAAAAACATCATTTCAGGTTGCGTGGATGAACATAGTTGATCTGCGATGCTGGCATAACTGTTATAATTAATAAGTAATCTTTGACCATCAGACCTAAAAAGATCATTTTTGGCTTCTACAACAATTTTTTCCCCCATAGTTTGCCACATATGATCCAATGACCACAAAGAGAAAAATCAACTATAAAACAAAGACCTGACAAAACAAGTTAATAGCATGGCTGCAACTATGATGTTGTAATCACATAATAATTTATAACAGAAAAAAAAAAAAACCACTTAAAACAAATACAAAGTCAATAATCTGAACATGGATGTTAAATTATTGAGAATGGCCTAACCCATGACTACTTGCCTTAACAGATAGTGAGAGTGACAATGCAACAGCCCCCCGCAAACCTGACCATATGAGAATAGTAGCTTCCTTCCAATCCAAACCATAACCAAAATATCGTAAAAATGGATACAATATTCCAACAACTACAAATCGAGATACTTGCACAAAAAGATAGAGAAGAAATAGGTAGCCCCATGTATATCCTGAAATAAAAGCCAAAAGGGTCACAGAGATACCTAAAGAAAGCAATTTTTTAGTATTCCAACGGAAAAAGAGAGAAGCAATGGATATCATAGAACTTCAATAATTTAAATGACAGGAAAAATGAAATCTTGAGATTTGCAACAAACACAATCCAGAAAATCGTTGCTTTCATTCCATATGAAATGCCATAAAAACAATAATAACCCTAGCACAGTTTCAAAATAAAAATCATAGTTAAGATTCCTAAATTCATATTTCAGAATTAGATTCCTACATTCACATTTCAGAAATAATTTCAAATATTAGTACATTTGATGAACATATTCTGGCATGTTCCCGTTTTGGCATATTCTTACAATGAGTAGATTTCAAGACGATCACGATTGTAGCTGAAACATAACAAGGATCTTTAAAAATCACCATAAACCTTTCAAACCTTATATCTATCAGTCAGGAAATTGCTTAAAGTCACAATCTTGCATTTTTTTGGATAATGCAGAGTATAAACTAGAACATCAAGTAAATTTCTAATAGAAATCCCACTTCTGTGACAAACTACTACCAACCAAGACCAAATGAATTTAATCTTATTCAAAGTCACTCAGTTTTTAACAAATTCTCACAAAAGTTATTTATTTATTTTTTGTTTCACAAAAATCACTTCATTTTCGCAAAAATTTCATGAAAAAACAATTTTTTTAACTGGAAAATCTCATGTTGCATATTTTATTTTATTTTGTTTGCACCTAAGATCACTAGGAAACTCAGTCAAATAGGTGAATTGCAATAGTAATCAACATGAAATAATGGATGATTTTTAACATTAAATGTCAAAAAGAATAATGAAATAAACCACGACATTTTCTGGCAAGAAAGTTGCCGGATTTTATACCATTATACAGTTGAAGATGGTTCCACATTAATATCTAAGATGACTAATGGAAGGCAATTGATTTGAATTCTTCAAAGCTTTCTTTTTCTTGCTTTCCGGTTTAGCTTTGTTGTTTGTATTGCAGACCAGCCTAGTTTCCTATTGCTAACCAGACGTGAAAATTGAACTTTTGCTTGGTTAGCAAGACCACATATAAATGAAGTTTATAGAGGAAAAAATGCTGATTGAAAAAAAGGGATAGATATAGATAATTTGAAAAAGAATTAGTACCATGATTATGAAAAATTTCGCCACTGCTGAGAACACTTTCAGCTATAACAACACCACTGGAAAGCAAAAGAAAAAAGCAAATTGATGAGCTCGGAATTCACTATAAATCTTTTTAATAAAATGGTACTTAAATGTGTTTCTTTAATTAGAAAAACATAGACCAACATAAACAGAGAACTCAAGTAAAATATTTAAGTTATTCCTACCATTTTTATGTACTTTCACTGCAAGTATTAATTCCAGAAGACGACAATGTCAGCTGGTAAGATATCTATATGACTATTAAGTGACATTAAGCAGAAAGGAAGATACAATGACAATGTACACATAATTGCTAAGTTGAACAGATTATACATAATTTATACTTTTGAGCCTCTTGCTCCAATGATTATACAACGTTTTGCATCTCCAGATGGCTTCAAGCCTTCTATACCAACTGCAACTCAAGCTTACTTAATTATCTCAAAAAGGCAAAATGATTGAATTAACTACAACATTAAATGAACTATGATGGGCATGAATACATATTTGCAACTATGTCAACTAGTAAGCTTTCACACGTTAAAGCATAAAGTGCAAATAAAAGAGCTGAGTTAATCACATAGACAGCCTAAAGTATAATGGCAGGCCTCATCTTTTCCTATTGTAAATGTAACAATACGATTTAGCCATTAGTAAGTCCACAAACTATTAAGAAAATGCATTGGAACATATCTTAACAATTGCCTTCCTTTTTTTTTCGATTGATAAACTTTGAATTCAAGGCCTAACCCCCCGGACAACTTCAGCACTAGAGTAAAGAGCTTTAGAGGCAAGCAATCTTAACAACTATAATATCTTGTTAAGGATCCTAAGATGGACTGTGAAAACAGAATAAGATTCCACCAACTTACATAGTTGTTAGTTCTGAAAAAGTGAAACACCTAAGATGAAAACCCAATTTCATTCGATACCTCGATTATTGAAATAAAACAGAACTTAGTACCCTCTTCTTGAAGCAATTAATATACTAAATTTTCCTTCTTATCTGATCTAGGTGTTAATGTCTCAAGCACAAATAAAATTCAACTGTGATCTACTGATCTCAAAAGTAAATGCGCTCGTAGGGCTGAGTTTGAGCAAAAAAATTTCATCTCTGTTTTTCATGACAGTTACATGATTGTTAAAGCGCTTTGTTTTGTTCTGTTTTGTGTTTTATCCTTCTAAACTACATATTCATTAACAACAAAGTAATATTAAATAACAAAGTAAGTTTGGATCTGGTCTAAGCATACATGATAGAACAACCAACCAACAATTTAATAATGTCAAATTAGTCGCTCACCTCAAGACGAAAATTAATGTATTTGCAATATATGCAACCATTTCCCTGGAAAAAAATAATATTATGCAAATGAGTTAGAATTAAACCACTGATTCCATAAACAAGTAACCACTGAAGTGTTTAGGCATCTCAGACATGCTCATGGCCACAATGCAGAGCTAATGTTTAGTTTTATTGTCAAGGTACATCTGCTATAATAATTTTCTGACCTTGTTAGATATTTACAACTGCCTCTGCTGAACCACGAAAAACTTAAAGTAGTAACAGCAGGCAAAACATAAACCGGAAATAAATGTTAAATTGAGAGGCTTATTGAGCCTCTTTATCCTCGCAAAGCCTATCATTCACTAACAATTTGTAGAAACCTCTACCTCTATGCATATCCATTCTTTTTTTCCTTACTCAAAAAATACTAGAGTTTCCATTCCTTTTGCATCAAAAATAATATCTCAAAATGTTACCCATAAAAGCCAAGAGAGCTTTTTTATTTTTCTTTTACATTATCTTTCACACAAAGTTATAATATTAGATTTTGACTACTTCATGACATACTAGAGATTACAGTTTGCCTTTTATTTTTATCTTTCTCAAACACCAACTTTCTCTTTAACAGTCTTAATCAATTAATTACCCTCGGAATTAAAAAGCTGTTAGAAAATAGAGCAAGAACGAATATATCTGTGTACCATACAAGGAAAGAAGCGTAGAATTTCCCATGTATTGAATATGCTAGCTTCACCTTTCTCTTCCTTTTTTATCAGTTTATTGATCAATATAAGAGACTTTGTTAGTTACTTTTACCTTTTCTGTCTATAATTAAAAGAAAGAGGCGATATATGTACCAAAAGTGATGCAAGCTCTGTTGACCATCACCCTTGAAAGCAGTCCTAGCAGCTGCAGCATAAAACCTGTTGAAAGTGTAATATCATATTGATAATCCATTTCCCCAAATCTCAAAGAAATTCTAGATACTTTATCAACTTACATTCCTAAAGTCATTACTGCCAAAACGCCAGAAACATCAGCACCTTCTTGCGCCTATCATATAAAAATGATAATTGAGTTTGTCATACTTTAAAGGATGAACTTTATTTATAACAGAAGGATATCAATTTGTGAGACATCTTGTATGCTGTTTTCAACTGAATGTCAAGAAAGGATGAATAAAGTAAGAGTGTTTACTTTAAGAGAAATGTATTTTCAGTTCTTATTTTCCTTCTCCAATTTCCATCTCTTTTTCCCGGTTCATTTGTCCTTAAAGAACAGCAAACGTGTGTACCTATTAATAGAAAACTTTTCTTCAATTTGAAAAACTGAAGCATGTTTTCCAATTTCCAATCAAGATTTGAAAACCTTCCCTCTATACTAACTTGGGGGAAAATATTGACTAATTTTGCAAAATCTCCTCAAAAGTGGAAACTAGAAAACAAGGTTTTCACAGAAAACAGTCTCATTCTCAATTAGTAAATACCAACAATTTCTAGAAAACAGGAATCTTTTCTTTTCTTTTATTTTCTTCTCTTCTCCTCTCTTCCCTTCCCTTCTGGATAACATAAATACAGAAACTGGGTATTATAAGGATACAGCATAAAGCACCTATAACAGTTTGCATATAGAACTCTTCTCATTTTAATTGGTCGATTACAACACCAGATATGTCTTGTTGACGGTAAAACCATCAGAATAGTACAAAAGATTATCATTAAGTGGGTCACTCATTTCCCATGAAATCCTAAGGAACTGCAATGCCGTAGGGAAAAGCCAGTATCTTTTTCACCTAACAGATCAAGAGAAATCAATCAACAAAAAAGAGTCCTTAAGGAACATCATTGGGATCTGGATGATATTATAACCTATCCCAATGGTCAAAAAATGAGAAAGAGAAGAAAGAGAACAACCAAAAATAAGAACCAGCAAGTTACAGGGAACTAAAGACTAGTGACAAGGGAGATAAAGAATAAGAGGACATATCAACCAGGCAGACACCAAAGAAATCACTGGGATACAAAATTCCAGCCTTCTAAATGAACTTAATTTTCCTTAAAAATCTCTGTAATGCACTAATTAGATTAGGGAAATGCAACAGTAGATTTTATGAGTTGGAGAGGAACATACAGTAAAGTAAGCGATGTAGCTCACAGCAAGTGTCAATGCAATCTCTATCACTGTGTCATTGAAAATAAACCCAAGCCACAAAACAGATGCAAGTCCAAAAGCAAGGCCAATGCCTACACTGGACCAAGAAAAGAAGCTCATAACCAGAGAAAATTGTCTTATCAATACTAAGTAGAACTAATTGATACGTACGCTCCAAGTGAGACTTGTGCCAGAAATTTGACTATTACAGCCCAGTTCGAGCTCTCTCCTAGGACCATACGATAAAACAACTGATAGACCACAATTGCTGTCCTGGATATACAAAGTAAGTGCATTCAGAGAAAAAGGACAACATAAAATAACATGATTGGACTGAATTAGTATAGAAAAAAAAAAATAAATATATATTCTTGGATTGGTGGTTTCACACCTACTCAGATTCCCAACTAAGCTACAGTGAATCAGACAAGAAAACAAAGAAGATAAATAAAATTTGAAGAAAAAATTAGATACCCATCATTCATCAAGGATTCTCCTTCAATTATCGTACTTAATTTTTTGCTTGCACCAAGCTCTTTTAACAGAGCAACAACAGCTACAGGATCGGTAGCACTCAAAAGTCCCCCAAGCAACAATGATGTTTTCCAACTCCAGTTATACGGAAAAGCAAGCTGCAGGATAAAAATGGCAGATGAAAAGGTACACCTGTGCAACAAGATTATAGCATATAAAACAGTTTGCAGTCGTGTAGGATACCCTGAGAGCAGATCCAACACAGAATGTTGAGATGAGAACTCCTGGACCAGCAAGTAGAAGCATTTGGGCCATACATCTCTACAAACAAAATGGTAAAAGCACTTGCTCACTTAACAGAGCAATAAAACTCACCCCAAAACCAACCCTGATAAGTCCTAGTCTATTGATTCTTTAATATTTCAAGGATCATTTTCACATTCAGTTTTTATCAATCCATAAACGAGATTTCTAAAAAAAAATTACAAATACCTAATGAGATTTTCCTTTTTTTTTTTTTTGTATTAACTACTTGTATAAATCTAATGGTGTAGATAATAAACTAGAAATTGGAAAGAAGACGAAACCTTAATTTGGTGCATTTCCATAGAAAAGGAACTCTCGAAAAGAAGGGCGGGAAGGAAAACAGCCAATAAAAGGTTAGGATCAATGCGCGACCCTGCACATTAGTTGAAATTAAAAAAAAAAAAAAAAAAGACAGCGTCTATTGTGAACAAACGGAAAACATAAAAAACAACAGCAACTTACAAATGCGAATGCCGTCTCCAAGCTTCCCCAGTCCATGCTTTGTACCGTGTTCTGCACGCACATGCATAAATCGATAATACTGATGAGCTAAATTTGATTTAATTTAAAAAAATAAAATTTTAGGGGAAAAAAAAGAAATAAATAAGGACCTAAGGAACCAAGAGCAATCCCGATGACGAGGAGAGCGACAGTATAAGGGACTCTGGTGCCACGCAAGACATGCCTGCACGCAATCCCAAGCACCAAGCTTAACCCGAAGAAAATGACGGCGTCTGTTGGATTATCAATCTCATGAGAAGAAGAAGTGTCTTGAGCCAGAATTCTGTACGGGAAGTC
>CATIWR010079966.1:0-16359 GCA_949677035.1 Omphalea diandra
AGCCTACGTGGTAATACTATAATAGCCTGCTTGGCAGGAACTTTTGATAGTCTGTGTGGCAATGAGATCTATAGCCTGTGTGGTAACAATATATATAGCCTATGTGGCAACTAAAAATGAAAGCCTTTGTGGCAGTGATATATATAGCCTATGTGGCAGCAATTTATGACATCACATGTGACAATAACCTTTAATAGCCTATGTGGCATTTAGGAAGAAAAACTCTTTATTTCGTAAATGGATATGATGATGAGTTATTTATGTTTAAATATTGTTACATTATTTGAGATTGAAGTATCGTTATGCATTTACTTACTGAGTATGCAAACTCACTCTTTTGTATGAAATCTTATTTCAGGAAGAGTAGACTAAAGATTGCATCCAGTATACTTTTCGAAGTCGCTGTCTAGCAGTGTAATAGAGATTGGGCCAGTATGCAGTCAATTAGTATTTTAGTTTGATTATTCATGTATGTTTTATTGTAAATAATTACTAAGTGGTGAACAAGGGATATAGTGAAAAAAAAAAATTAATAAAGTCTTTTAAATGACAATGGATAGACTTAGAGAGAAATTTAAATGATTAGTAAATAGGATGTGACACTTATGTCAATAAGCCATGGGCACAACTTAAACTGGTAAGGGGATAAAGCAAAACAGTAGAGTTAATGGAATAAGTTGTAGGTATGACTTATTGAAAACAGTCCCAAAATTTTATTGATTGATTTTTTTTTTTTTTATAAAAACGAGCCCATGTGATATTAAAATGCATCATAACAAAAATTAAACTAAAAGAAACATGAAATCACAAAATCTAAAAGTGTTGGATTGCCTCCCAACAAGCATTCTTTTAAAGTCACTAACTTAACTTGACTTCTCTTTTTAAAGGATTTTGCAAGGAATGAGTGGATCCAGAGAAAATAGGTTGTTCCTTAAGCTTACCTTTAAGGTTTTTCTTCTTAGAGACATATCAATTTAGATGAACTAATCACATGTAAGGTTGAGTTTTCTCCCAAAAATATATATTTTAAATAAGATGATAATATTTCTATTTCAAAATTGGAGGTGTTTCCACTGAGGGTCGCAATTTTTTTGGTAGAAGTTGGTTCCTCCAAAGGTAAAAATTTTTCTTCTCTTAGCTTGGATCCTTCTTGGCCAGCCTCTAAGTAATTGAATGCCTCTTTGTGTTCTTCATCCAAGACCTATGCATCATCACTAGAATTAAAAACAATACTCTCCAAAATATCATCTAATTTAAATGCATTTTCTTCATTTGCATAATCATCAATGCAATCAATCACTTTTATTTCATATTTATTTGTGTTAGCATATTTCATAGATTTAAACACATTAAACACTTCACTATTGATTCAAAGAGTGAGTAACCTTTTTGTACCTCAATTAAACCATTACCAATAGTAAGAAAAATTCCACCTAAAATTAAAGGCATTACCCGATCTTCCTCCATGTCCAACACAATAAAATTAATAGGAATAGTAAACTTGCCTACCTTGACTAAAACATCCTCTACTACTCCTCTAGGATATTTTAATGCTTTTATTAGCTAGTTGCAAGGTAATAACAGTGAGTGTCAATTCATGCAATCCAGGTTTTTAAAAAATAGAGATTGACATCAAATTCACATTAGTACCTAGATCACACAAAGATTTTTCAAATTCATTATCTCTTATAATGAAAGCAATAGAAAAACTCCCTAAATCCTTGAGTTTTAGGGGCAATTTATTTTGGAGAATTGCTGAGCATTCTTTATTAAGCTTTACCATTTCTCACTTTTTTATCTCCTTTTATTGGAAATTACGTCATTAAAAAAATTTAGCATAACTTGACATCTACAAAACTGCATCAAGAAGAGGAATATCTAGATGTACCTTTTTAAACACCTCTAAAAATTTATCAAATTGTTTATCCAAGTTAGCTTTTAAAATTTTATTAAGGAAGAGAAAGTTTAATGGCATCTAAATTAAGTTCAAGTGTGCTTTATTTGGTTTGCATGGATGAATCATCAACCTTATCATGCTTCTCCTTCCTTTCTCTCACATCTCCTCTAATTTCTCTAATTGTTCCTTCACCTCTTATGGGGATAACATTTACCGATTCTTTTAGATTCTTCTTAGTATTGCTAGAAAATGAACCTTCTCTTCTTTCTGACATCATGTTAACCATTTTTCCTACTTATACTTCTAATTTCTAATATATGTCTCATGTTTTTGAAACCTTACTTTAGCACTATTGATGAACTTAGTAGTTAAATCCTTCAAATTTCTCTTATTTTCTTGTGGTGGTTGTTGTTGTTGAAATCCAAAGGGTGTTTTTGGTTGATTGTTATTTCAAGAAAAATTTTGATGGCTTATCCATCCTAGATTGTATGTATTTGAATAGGGATTGAAATTTGATATGCCATCACAAGAAATAAAATTAGCACTTTCATTAGAAATAAAAGGATTTTCTACATGACAATGAGAACTTGGATGCCCCATTTGACCACATAAGCTACATGCATCAAAAGTTGAAACCTTTATTATTGTAACATTAAGATTATCTAGTTTTTTATTTAAAGAAGTAATTTAAGCAGATAAAGCAATAAAAGAATCAACATTATGCATTCCATATTCCCTTCGATAAGCTTTATCATTATTCCATTGATAGCTATTATAAGCCATCTCCCTCATTAGCTTAAAAGCTTTGTTAGGAGATTTTCACATAATTGTGTCACCTGTAACTACATCAATAATCAAATAGTAAGTTGGAGTAACATCATTATAAAAAGTTTGAATTTGGTGCCAAACTATATTTCATGATGAAGACAATTCCTAAGCATTTCCTTGAATCGCTTCTAAGCCTTATATAATGATTCTCTATCTAATTAAATAAAAGTGGTGATGTCATTTATCAGTTTAGGTATTTTAGAGAGAGGAAAATACTTAGCCAAAATTTTTTGGGGTCAAATCAGCCTATAAAGTGATACTACCTAAAGGAAATGAATTAAACCAATCCTTAGCTTTATTTCGTAATGAAAAATGAAAAAGCCTAAGTCTAATAGCATCATTATTAACTCCATTGTGTTTGAAGATATCACATATTTATAGGAAATTGACAATGTATGTATTACGATCATCACTTGAAAGCCCACTAAATTGGATACTGGTTTGAATCATTTGGATGATTACTATTTTGGATCATCGACTTGCTAATGTTAGAAGTAGCTCTGCCAATTGTCGGACAAGCACAGTCCAAAAGAGTCTAGTTTACATTTGCTAGGTCCGCCATTCTATTTTTAACCTACTTTTGCATTTTACCTTTGTTAGCCATTTGAAGTGTGTGAAAAGTTCTCTCTATTTTAGGATTAAATTCCACTAGTTTCTCATCACTTGTGTCATGCACTGATCAACTTGAACAAGCAAGAATTAAAAATCAAATTAAAAAATAAAAAATCCAAATTAAATAAGGTTAACAAGTTTTAATATTATTTTAGGATTAAATTCCTAGCAATGATACCAAAAACTTGATAGAAATTTGAATAATCCTAATAAGTGCACTAATTATCAAATAGTAAAAGGATATTGTTCTCACGAGGATTTAATAAAATAAGAACCAAAACTATAATTAATCTTTAAATCAAATTAAAGAAGCGAGTAATTAAATTACAAAAATTCAAATAATTAAATTATGAAAATTTGAAAACTAAAAGCAAATAAAAGAAAATCAATGGACAATTAAACTAGCAACAATCAAATTAAAAGAGCTAAGACTATTGGTCCATCTAACCACTCCAACGAACATCAATATATTAAATTCAACCAAGATAATTTATTATTTTGATATGCTAAGATTTTTCCTATTAAGACATATTAATCTTACTTCTATCAAGTGATCCTTAGATTCCACTATATAATTCTCGAGATAGGAAACACATTAAGCTTTGTGAAAAACTTGTAAATATAATGGGGTTCATGTAAGGTCACTCTATCTATAACATTCCTTTCATTACCATTAACATTCAACATTTATCTTACATGGACCACAAATCTTAGTATGCCTCAACATCATTTCCATTAATCATGCATCATGACCATTTTAGCTTACATTAAACTTAGACACATATAACTCACATTATTCATAACTTAGCATTTGTAAAGATTACTAAGATACATGATATACTTAACATTTTCTTAATATATTTATAACTCTTCCAATTATATTATTGTAGGCAACTACGAATAACCAATGTAGTGCCTTGAAAATATATGATACGTAACTTAAAATCTTCACTTATAACCTTTAATCGTTAGCCATCAATCATGATATCAATCATATGCTTAACCTGCATAACAATTTTTGTTTGTGTGCATGGAGGGGGAGGGGCGAGCTTTTTATGGGAAACTGAGTGAGGAACTTATATTATCCATATGTATGCTCATATGCCTTTACATGATTGTATCTCTAGCTACATGACACATCATCTGCATACATCATTTATATAGTAAAACATTACATACATGGATAGTCAAGTCCATGGGAATCCTTACTTGGTTTAATTATTTTTCTAGCATAGGAAAGTTGCCTCACTAGTAGTGTGTTTGTAGGAGAATTGCCTCATGAGTTGTGCACTCATGAGAGAGTTGTCTCACCATCGCATCTTTCTCTTACATGAGAGAGTTTCCTCACCAGTCGTGTCATGAATGCATAATGTTTCAGTTTTATATTTTGGTCATATCATCCTTGCAAGCTAGTTATGACTCTTTGGATTCCCATTTCTTCCTTGAACTACCCTCATATTACATGGCAATTAAACATATCATGCCATTCTTAACATATAATTTCATTTATATAAACACATATGACTTTTATATCAATATAATTTGGTCTATATATAAATTTATGATATGTGTATGCAATGGACATTAAAAGCCATGATAAAATCCCTCATCTTTCATTTCTAGGTTTAGCTCTTCCTTGCTTTGGTTTTGATCTTTTTCTATCTTTTTCCTTAGCCTTAATTATTCTAAGCTGTATCCTTAGTTGCTCTTAGTCACCTCACACACAGACATGCCTAACCATAAACATCCATTACATTATTACTATAACATCTAAAATATGAAGAGTTAATAAAACTCACCTATAGAACACATAATATAAACATAACATATAACTTAATATGGCAAAATCCCTTATAGGGACAATGAAGTCCTAAACATCAATCAAGCATGCAAATGTAACTTTCATTAACTCTATCTTATAACATAACTATCATCCTTCATACCTACCTCGTTGTCACAATTTTCTTTTTATCTCCTTCATAATATCAAATTAACATCACCATTGAATCATGTTGAGATCCATAATTATAATCCTTAACTCTTTTCATGATCATCAATTAATACTTCTAAAAACATATTCATTTCTCATCATAACCATCCATATACTCATTAAGACATTCATATACTATCCTACTTGAACTAAATGAAGAACATCTCCTCCATTCATATGTAACATTAATCATAAGGTCTAAAGTGTTAAACAATATCAAGAAACTAAATTTAATATTAATTATCTTCATAAACATAATTCATTTACATAAGGACTTCATAAAGCCTATTAAGACATTAATACTTCATAATGCCTATTATGACCTAAGTATTTCCTCCATCTCAACAAAGGTGTAAGACACCATGCAAGCTTTAATTCTTATCTTAAACATAAAAATTAGGATATTAATTAACATTTAAGTCAATAATCATAAAAAATTCATGTTATCAATCCATATACGTAAACACCTTTCAAAGCTCCAATTGTATATTACATTAATATTGCCTTTGTTTAACCATGGTGTAAACTACCAATTAAGCTCATTTTTCTTCTTAAAAATGAATATAAAAGCACTAATTAACATCTAATTAGTCATTATTCATCAATTAAAAGAAACACCTCATACACTTCAAGCACATCTATGATTCCTTTTATAGATAACATCACTTTTCATGTCAAACTAGCACCAAACTTCATCTCTTCCATCACCACTAAGCTTAAAAACACCATAAACATGCTTATTCAAACGTGGAACAAATATGCAAGAAATGTGATAGTTTATAACTTATTTGAAAGAGGAATGAGAAAGTCACTAACTTGCTTAAAAGATGAAAGAAGATGGATGAACAAACTTGATTCTCCTAACTTGATTTGGTAGCCATGGATGGAGAGAGGTTTTGGGAGAGTTTATTTGTGTTTTGGACTACTAAAAATTGAGGATACATGGAGAAGAAGTCATGTTTAGTCTAAAGATAAAGAAGAAGAGTGTAACAAGACTAAAATGCCTAAATAAAGAATTTTAGACAAATTTCACCAAAATAGCTATTTCTAACCCATAAACTTATGCTTCCACCCTTTTATTCTTTTCCTCAACATACTTTAGACACATTTTTAGGCATGAAGAATAATGGAAAATGAAGTTAGAGTCATGTTTTGGTAGAAAATAAAGATCATAGGGTGTGAAAGGACTAAAATACCTAAATAGTATTCAAACCTTTCAAAAACTTTGCTTGCATCCTTTTGTTCCTTCTTCAACACGCTTCAAATAACAACTTTAGAAATCTAAAATCAATCTAGAACACATCATTATCATGTCATTTAACAACTCTAAAAATCTAAAATGAATCTAGAACACATCATTATCATGTCATTTGAATGTACAGGAGGCACACTCTAAGCAAACATAAGCAACAACATTATGACAAGACAACTATGTAACTATCTAAGTCTTCCTTCCTTCCTTTCTTTAAGATACTTACAAAATTTAGGCATTAAAATGCATCTAAAAAATTTCATTAAAATGTCATTTCATTTCACACAAAGCACAATTACATACCTTATTAACCATTGAAAATCATGCAACAAACTTAGTTTATACCTTAGTTTTCATCATCCTTCTTCATTTCTTTTAACATATCCTTTAACATAACTTCATTCCATATAAAATATTAAAATATTATTCATTATAAAACCTCTAATTCTATCATTCATTCATTTTTATTAATTATCAATTCTTATATATGCTTACTTTCACATCTTAACTTGCGCTTACTTCCTCATTGTGACTTAACATCTTTGACCTTTATATATCTTTGACCTTTATATCTCTTGGTTATTATTTATAACTTATATTATATATTAATTAGTGATCATTATATCATTAAAGTCATTACTATTTCATCAAATGTAGCCTCTTTATGCTTATCATTTAAGGGAAAAAGTCCTTATTTATGAAAGACCCCTAAGAACCAAGTTTCAAGGCTTGCATTATTATCCCACATTCATCATGATGACCATGTGATCTATAAATAATCTTTGAATTTGACCTAACTTGACTAAAACCACTCTTCCTCCAATAGAGTAGACTACTTATTTTCCTTAAATTCTTTGAAAAGCTATGACCCACTCCTTCTCATATGAATGGAATATAAGGCTTGAGAAAATTACCATTAGTAGTCCATTCATGAGGAATGTTGTCCAAGTCAGCCAAGCAATATGCCTTAATTCTTAAAACCTTAGAACTTTAAGTGGCCCTTCTTAGTTAGGAGACCACATTTTAAGCTATAAGTCATTATGCTCCTTTGGAAGAATAACCTTCCAAACAAGGTCTCCTTCTTGAAATGACTTAACTTTAACATGCTTGTTATATACATTCTCAACCTTGCACTTTTGGGCTTTGATATGAACTAAAGCAAACATCTTATATGCATTCTAATCTTTCAATTCTAAAAGCATTGCTAAAGCGTAATCAATCAAATCTAGATTTAATTGATAAGCATGTCTTAGAGATTGGACTGTCAATTCCATAAGAATCATAACATCATGTATAAAGAATAACATAAATGGAGTCATGCCAATAGTTGACTTCTTTGAAATTCTATTCACCTCTAACACTTTTAGGAGCAACTCATGCTAATCTTAGGGGTTTTCTTCAATGACCATTTAGATATTTAGCTATAATGGCTTATTTATTGCCAATGCTTGACTCTTTTTTTTTTTTTGTGCATAATATATAACAAAGTAAATTATCTTAAACACATACTCCTTAATAAATGCCTTATCTTCATCTCTAATAAGAATTGATCTTAGCTTCCTCCCTAATAAGAATTGATGCTTCATCAGCTGTAATAGTTTTAGGAAGACCATATCTATGGATGATATGTTCCTTAAAATACTTAACAATGACTTCTTGAGTTCCTATTTTCATTGGAACTGCTTCCACCAATTTTGTAAAATAATTTATGGTCATAATAATAAAAGAATGATGTTTTGAAGATAGTGGATATCTCTTTCCAATCACATCCATTGTCCATCCTCTAAATGACCACAATTTGATCATTGAATGATATTATAAAGCTAGAACATGTTAGATTGGTCGATGTTGTTGGTAAAGGATGGTATACATGACAACAAACTTAAGAGTTCTTTATCTTAACTTCCTATTAGCTAAAATAGAGGACTCATCAAATATGCCATAAGTTGCTTTCTCCAATTTATATTCAAGTCCAAGTTTTACACCTTAATAAAAGGCATAAAAGTTGAGCACAATGACCTACAATATATTTGTACATGTTTGAATTTCATTGACCATGCCTTATATCTGCATTCAAGTTAAGCTAAATCATTAACCTCTAAGTTAACTCCTCCTTTAGTAAACTTTAAAATAACTGCTCAAATTTAGCTAATAAATATCTAGCACGAGTATAATATACCACAAGAGACTCACTTTCACACCTATAGTCTCCCATCATTAGCTTAATCATCAATAATGAATCTTCGTGAAGCTCTATGACTTGAACTCCTAGATTAACTCAAACTTCTAATCGAATTATGACAACTACATACTTAGGTTGGTTATTAGTGAATGGAAAATCTAAAAGGAAAGACGATCGAGTCTTTACCCCAACCAGTGACTCAATAGCAATTTCAACTCTAACTCTACCCATTACTTGTGATCCATCTAACCAAAACTACTAATGTCCTTGATAAACACAACTAACTTGAAGGTCAATCGAAGCTGCATCCACTTTAAGACATGGATGATTTACTAGAAAATCAACTATGACTTGATGTTTCACAACCTTCGAAGGAAAATACTTCAATATAAACTCTGTGAGTGCTAATCCTATCTTATTTCTCAAAAATGGAAGAGGCAAAAGATACTTGACTACATTTATCTTACAAAGGACAAGTACCTCCACTAAGAGCATATAATACCTTAGCTTGACATATGAGAAGTAAATAGCTAGTTGAAGCTTCTCAAATGGAAGAATACTTAACTTTTGCTGTTGTAAATGCTTTGCTTAGATAATAAATGGTCCTTTCTATTACATCTTATTCTTGTACAAGCAAAATTCCCATAGATTCCTTAACTATAGATATATATATAAAATCATAGATTGATAAGGCTGAGGGGGTGTCATGACAGGGGGATTGAATAAATAATGCTAGATTTTATTAAGCACTCAATGATGCTCTAACAGCCACACAAAATCTTTATGATCTTTTAACCTTAGTAATGGACATCATATTCTCAATCTCCTAATAATGTTTGATATAAATCTCTATAAGAGATTAATTTGGCTAATAAGTCATTGTAGTTCCTTTTTAGTTGAGGGTTATAAAGCTTTAATTATTACTTTTGCTTTATTTTTTATCAACCTCAACCCCTCTTTTATGTACAACGAAACTTAGAAAATTACCATAAGATTCTCCAAAAACACATTTTAAAAGATTCAATTTTAACATATGTCGCCTCATTCTTTCAAATGACTTTCATAAGGTAGCTAGGTGTTTTTTTTACCACAATATCATCTATGTAGACATCTAAGTCTTTATAGATTATATCATGAGAAATCATATTCATTACTATATGGTAGGTAGCTCTTACATCGAATCACATACAACTTATTTAGAGGTCCTAACTAATTTGGGACATCTAATGCAGTCTTATTCACATATTTTTTAGGAATAAAAAATGATTGTAACCAGAATGGCCATCCATGAAACTTAAGATAAAGTTACAGGCTACTAACATCTACCATCATATTAGTAATTAACATCAGATACTCATCCTTTAGAGTTACTAAATTTAAATTTTAAAAGCTAATACAAATATAAAGCTTTCCATTTTTCTTGACCACAAGGATGACATTAGAAACCCATTCTATATAGTGAGATGTTGAAATAAATCTAGTCTCTAACAATTGCTGAATCTCTTCCTTCACCTTTGTGACCATTTTATTCAACATCCTCCTCATTAGCCACTTATATGGTTAGTATCCTTTCTTGAAGGGCAAATTGTGCTCAACCAATTCTCTTTCTAAGCTCGACATCTCTAAATGATCCCATGCAAAATAGTTTTTATAATGTTTTAACAAAGGAATAAGCTTATCCTCAAACTCACTGTTGAGCCTTGTATAAATAAAAATTGGTGGAGGATCCTCTTCGTCTCCTAAATTTATTTCTTTTAAATAATCTTTTGCTTCAGCCTTGTGATCATCTAATTTTTTAGGTGCTAACTTCAAATCTTCCATTGTCAAATTTAGACTTAGATTTTGTGACTCATCCTTATAGATGCAATTTAATAGTCGTAGTGTTATGATCCCACATGAGTTGCTTAACTTTCCTTAAACACTCCTTATGTCTTTCAGATTTAGGCCTCATCATAATCTTTAAGACTAAAATCAAATTGATCAGTTCCTTTAAAACCCACATAAGTCAATCTCTTTAACTCTAAGAGAAGAAAAACGAGTTCTCCTAGAGACTTTCATTATAGTACTAGTTGGGTAGCCTTTATCATCTTTGACTATAACCAAGGTTTCGATATCATCCTTGTACATCCTGTCCTTTACAAGGTAATTATTACCTTTAAATGGCTTATGATATACTAATACAACCTCTACTACACCATTTGGTCTCCATATAAGAAGGAACCGATGAATGAAGACAACATTCATAGATTAGAGTGGATATAATCTTTAGCCATAATGCATCATAGCTTGCCATTACATTTACTATAAAAAGTGACTTTATTTTGAGTCTCCTTGCTGTCCAATCTTCACATCAATGGCAAAAAATTGAATTGTTGGAGTTTCTTCACTAGTGAAATCAACCATAATTACTTTAGTTGGTTCTAACTTAGAATTTTTCTTTCTAACCCTCTTTAACATTTAAACCAAAATGATGTTAACTTTAGAACTATTATCAACCAAAACTTGATTGATTAAAATTCCATTAAAATGAGCCATTAATCCATGATAAATAATGGTCTTATATGCTTTAATCTCAGTTGATTGGTTTAAGAATATTATGAGCATTGGATTTTGGATTGCTAGGATGCAAATCTAACGATGAGAAACTTATTGAATTGATCCTCAAAAGGGTGGAGGAAATAAGAAGGGTTAAAAGCTTGAAAAAAGCCTTAAATAAAACCTGCCTTTCAAATATCCCAAACCAAAAGAGACTAATAAGGAATTAAAGGAGTGATCGATATAGACAACTCCAAAAGGCTCAACAATAAAATGCTTTTAGAATAGTGACCAACCAAGCCTAGATGGTTATATAGACAACCTTCGATCTGTACATACAACTTTCTAGTCTTAAATTAGAAAGTTCATTGATCTTATCCATAAAGAGTAAGGGACAAAAAGGAATAGGGTGTAATTCATGTAATAAAGCATACTTGTACTCTTTCCCTTTTATAAATATCCCCATCTAGAGGAGAAAAGGTAGGCCAAGAAAAACTATAAGAAATTCCTGCCAAATTGGAAACTCAATCCTAAAATAAATATTCTTTAGTAGAAATTCTAAATATATTAACTTTAGCCTAAGTGATTAAAGCTCAAACTAAAGATTAGTCTCTTTTAATAATTATTTTCTTTACATGTTTGGAGAAATTCTTACACTAATAATGCCTTTGAGGACTAAGCGCAAATCCCTAAGCCACATCAGACTCTCCTTCCCTGCTCCTTCTTATTCTTCCCTTTCTTTTCTTCTTTTACAAATTCTACTTGAAATAGACCCAGTGTCTATATAGACACTTAATTATCTATATTGAATATTGTGTCGTCTATACAAATCACCAGTTAGTTTGTACATACCACTATTATTGCTTGCATGCACTATTTACAACAATATTCTTCATTGCTTTTCTTTATGACTTTCAATTTTCTTTGCTTTTCTTAAGCCTAATAATTCGAGGAATAAGTAGTTACAATAACTAATGACCCTCATCCCCTAGGTTGTACTCCACAAATGAACTTGATTTAGTGTGTAACTTGCATTTTCTATATTGGTTCACCTTATCTTCCTATTGTTATGGGTATGGTTGTGAATGAAAGTGATAAGAAAAGGCTCATAAAGCCTATGGCTCCTTGATTCATTGTTATTAGTTGTTTGTGGCATTCATTTTAGTATCTTGTCATTTTATCCATCAAACAGCCTTGAAGGAGGTTATATATATATATATATATATATATATATATTCTCTTTGTACATCATACACCTCTATTAATGCATGTTTATGACACTAATGTATGTTGTAACCCATTGCATGTTATTACAACATAATGAACCCTTTAAAGCAGTAGGTTGAGACCTTAATTAACCCTCATTATGAGGTAAATGATAATACGTATCCAAGGGTAAGTGACCTAGGTGTTCCCTTGACAAGGTAAAGGTGATATCATTTCAACTCTTATTTGGTTTGATTAGGTTAGGGGTTGTTTTCCTATAAGTCTAATCTATGTTTTAAGTAAGAGTGATTGAGTTTGAGTATGGACCGGTTTTTGAAAATTAACTAGTACCAAACAAAAAATTAGATATTTTGAAAAAGTTGTATCCAGTACCAAACTAAAATAAAGAATTAATTGTTCCAACTAAACCAAATATCAATCTGGTTCAATATGCATATTTGGGACTTTAAAGTATATGTCGTGTGTTGTTAATTTCATTGAAAACAACTAAAAAAATTTAATAAAGCAAAATTAAATTTAAGAATTAAAAAAAAATATAATCACCTAATTTAATTGCAAACAAATAAAACATACAATCTAACTATTTTATAAGAATACATTTTATGTTGCTAGCCACTTGATATGTGGTCTTACCTTAGGTATCAATTCTCTTTTTTTTTTTTTTTTTTTGTTTGGTAATTTCTAATAACTAAAAACAAATCAAATGGAGAGAGAAGGAATGGTAAAAGACCGTTAAATATTAAACATAAGTTGTCATAATTAAGATCTCTTAATAAAAAAATCAACACTACATATTTTGAATTACTGAAAATATCAAATATCCAATAATCATATCAACAATCTATATTATGCAAAATTATAAAATAAAAATCCCAAATTGTAGGATATTTTAAAAAATCTTCAAACATACATTAACCAGAAAAAAGGGCAATGTGCAACATTAGCATTGAAGAGCCTACAACATAAAAAATAAATAAATAAAAAATAATCACAAATAGCAAATAAAGCTGAATAAATTAACATGTCAATTCTCAATAACAATAAATAACCTATCACCGAAATTTCAACAATATATATATATGATCTTGGCAATACATTTTTCATAGTTTTAGGTTCTTGCATAATATTTGTAAAAGATAAATTTTAGAATCAATGCAAACAAATATTTGTATTACTATAATTAACTAAGAATTAAAAAACCAAAGAAAATACCTAATTCAAAACATTTATATTAAGAATGAAAAAAAAGCAAAGAATTTAGAATCTTACCTAATTCTAAAGATTCCAAATCATTTAATGTTTTTTCAAGTTGAATATATTTAGAAGAGCTCCTCAAGTAATCTTGGCAACAAATCAAGATCTCTATAATTATGGGTGTCAATGAAGACCAAAATTGGTCTAAGATCCTCCTTGTAGTGCTAAAAGAAAATTTAAAGGCCATAGTAGAACACTGATCAACAACTACATCTCTTGCTACCACATCCAAAATTGGAAATCTCACAGAATTGACTTTCCATCAATTTAAGAGGTTGAAATCATGTGACCATTGTTCTATGTTCTCATTATGTACTTAGTAACCTCACTTTGTGATGTAAAATTTTTCTCTTTTATAGCTTGAATGAAAAATTCATCTATATCCTCCTTAAATTCAGTCCCATTACTATTACTCTGATGAATTCCCATCCATACCGTTTTCCAAATTATTAGCTTCTCCCTTATAAACCTCTATTAAATTAGTACAAGCCTTTGTGACTCTTTTCACCAAATTATTTCCCTCTTCTTCTCCATAAAATTGAGTATATTTGGATTTGAGAAATCTAGTTTTGCACTTGGGATCCAATAAAACTGCTATATTCATCTTATCTGAAAATCTCCAATATTTATCAAAATTTGCTCTCATACGTTTCCCCATCTCAAGAAGTGAGGGGTCTTTCCCAGTCTCACACAAAGTCAATTCTCTAAAAATTTTAAGAATATTAGGGAAATAAAAATTAGAGGTGGAATATAAGCTACCAGACAACTTTGTAGTTATCTCATAAGACTTTTTCAAAAATTTTGTTGATGCCCTAGCCTTTAGCCAATCATCCTCACAAGGAATATCATCACCAAAATTTGTTAATCCTCCATCATCTCAAAAGCCTTTGATAGGCCACTGCATAATCCAACATCAAATAGGTAGAATTCCACCTAGTAGAATAATCTGTGATGAAGGAATCCTCGTAGTCTGTATTACACCTCAAACAACACTTTTTAAATATATTTGGCCTCTATGGACTACTCCTAATATGTTTAACCACCTTTTTTTTTTTTAGAGCTTTGGACAAATTCAAGGCCATCCTTCATAACTATTTAGAGTATATGCGCACATCTCATATGAAACCACTCATCCCATTATAAGAGCACCTTTTTTTTTATCAATTTTTTCTTTAACTATCGGACAATCGATCATTGGATAATGCATTGTCTATAATTATCCACATTACATTTTTTATACTCCACTTATCCATGCAAAAACCTATAGTATTTCCTATGTTGACTCCTTTATAACTCTTAATAACAGTGAAATTAAGGAGTTTTTATGCATTGTTAAGTACAAATGCGACAAGTTTTGGAGAATTGTCCAAGTATCAGTTGTCAATGACTCTTTATTGCATTGTCTCTAAGTATAGCCTTCAATTTCCTTTTTTTCTCAATAAATATATGATAGCAAACTCTAGCTATTGTAAACCTAGAGGGAATTCTGAAGTTAGGTTATATTTCTTCCAAAACTTTCTAAAACCATCCCTTTGTACAAACTTAAATGCAAGTTCTTCCTTGATTACCATCCTAACGAGGGCTAGCCACCAAGTCAAATTTCCATGTAGCTAATGTACTACTGCCTTCCTCATTTTTTTTGGAAAAGTTATAATTTTTTGTTTTACTATTGACCCCCTTTTTTCATCTTTAAATTATTGTTTTATATGGAAAGGAATTTTCTTACATACTTCCCTAAGATGTTTCTTCAACCCACAAATTCCTAAATCACTCTTTTCTTGTTACACCAGATGTATTCTAATTTACCAGTGTCCTTTCCATTTCCATTTACAAACTTACAATAATGATACCAAACAAAATTTTGCCCTTTTTTTTTGTTACTATGATCACCAACAATATGCATATCAACAGATTGATTGTGTACCTTGAGGCTCTATATGTCCATCATTAAGATGCATTTGGCATTCACTTGATGGTGGTGGAACTAGTGGTAATTATTGGCACTTGTGCACTAAGAAGGGAGGTTAAATTGATGCAAACTTTGAACTTTTAAAGGGAGTTAAGGAATTTAAAGATCAAAGAAAGAGTAGGAGAAGAAACATAATTTATAGTGGTCCAAGTGTTAACAAACCCTATGTCTACTCCTTAATTACTCTATTAGGTATTTCACTAACTCTTAATGGTGTTTATAATCTCACACTTAACTTACAATTGTTTTCCTAAGTCTCACACTAAAACCTTTACAATTTGTGTTTTTAGCTGACACACAACCTTACACGTGTTTTTCACACTTATGATTTACTCGAAAACCCAGGCCCATAGTGTTTATAACTCACACCTAACCTTTAATAACTTAAGTACAAAGAATTAAAGAGTTGAGAAATGAAATTGGAAGAGTTTTGTCGTAATTAAATGCTATCTTTTTGTTTTCAATGGCCTTTAGCAGGGTATTTATTGTAACATCCCTAGTCACATTCATTAGCATTATCACATGAGCATATGCATTAGATAAATAATCATTTAGAAGTACCATTGCATTTGGGGACATTGGAACATATATGTAGTGTTTGTATAGTTGTATG
>CATIWR010079994.1:0-18376 GCA_949677035.1 Omphalea diandra
TTATCAATCTTTTATATGAATTTATAAAAACCCAAAAGAAGGTTTATGATTTCTATGTCACATATAAACAAAGATTTGTGAGAGGAACAGGCTCCTTAATATGCTGCATAATTTTCCATGGAGCAAGTTGCAGCAGTCAACGGGATGAAGCACAAAATCATTGTTGGTTCCTGAACTTAATTACAGCTCAGCTTACTTCATCAGCTCATCCAACTCAATAGTGCTTAAGCAACTTCAGTGGCTCGACTGTAACTTCTCCTGGAAAGTTGTTATTTAATTAGTTAGTTTTGTTAGAGCTAATAACAGATTACTTATTTACTTGCATATAAGACACTTCATTAGCAGAGTTAAATACGAGAATTTCATTCTCTCATTCATTTTCTGTTACAGTAATTTTAGTTTCAATACTACTTGGATTGCTTCACTCCTGCGCTCCACACGGTGTAGACCTTTTCATAACCACAACCTTTTTTTACAAATTAAGCTTACTTGAGTTTGTAGAAGATGTCAAGTTCCAGTCCTTTAATCCAGGCTGAGTTAAACAAGACCTAAGTGATACGTTCAAGAGCCAACTAAGTTCTTCAGCTTTAAACCAATGTACAAAAGCTGCCAAGTTTCTTATTTGTCAGTGAGTTGACAGAAATTTTTTTCCTTGAAGTTTCACGTTTTGATCTTTTCCAGGGGATTCAAGTCATAAATACCGAGTTCTTTCACATTTTGTTAAAAAAATTTGTTCTTGTCCTTTTCTCAGTACCTGAAAATTGAATACCCTTTTCAATTTGCATAAATCAAAAGTGGGGAACAATATATTCTAAGCATGAAATTCTTGTACTCTAAGATTCTGTCATTTAAAATATTTATTAGGATGATTCTTTTAAGGGGGAAAAAAGAGTAGCAATAAGTATTTTCTGATTTAATATTTTATTTTTATTTAGTTTTATATCAAAATGATGTCATATAGTAGAATCCATTAATTACATAAGAGACAGTATATTACAGTCTAAAATACTGATGTGATATGATGATATATCATAATACATTAATACATCAATTGACATATCATTAAAAAATATCATGTGGTTTAATATTTTTTTATTTAGATCTCGAGTTTTAATTTATACTAGCATTGTTATTAGTCAAATGAGGGATATGACACATGATATATTTTATTATAAATTATATTTTTGTATAAAACCAAAGTTATACTTCAAAAAATGAAGTGTAATATGTAACTTTAAACCTTTGGAAATTAATAACAATAAAAAATATGTCAAAATTAAATATAAAATAAAAATAGTTTGAAATTTAATTTAAATGTTTTTTAACATTTTAATCCTTTTATTTTTTGTTAGAAATATCAACATCTTGATATAATATTGTCAATTGATTTTGATAGGAATTTTATTCACTTATATTCTTTAAAAATTAACTTGATAATAATGACGAGGTTATAATATTATATTATTTGATTTTTAAACTATTAGATATAATTTGATTAATTATTTGATTTATAACTTTTTTTGTTATGTGAAATGGGTGAAATCCATTTTAATATTTTTATATAAAAACATAATTAAAAAAAGTTATATTATCAAACAAGCACGTTAGCATTGTAAATGGTGTAAGTTGATTTATGATTTATATGATTAACGATGTAGAATACAAAATCCAATATTAATATAAATTTAAATTTTAGGCTCAAATAAAAAAATTACTGAATTATATTGTACTTTTATTTTTATTTTTTAAAATATATGACATGTTAGCTAAAGTATCAATTTGAATGTCACTAACTGACGTATTATGTTATATCATCATCTCATGTCAAATTTTTAAGTAACTTTGTATTTTTGTAAATTATATAATTAAATGTGTGTATTATTTTAATACAAACTAAATGTTAATATCTAAATTAAAAAAAAAAAACGCTAAAATAGATGAATTTTTTTTCCTTCTTCTGGCCAAATGAAATGAATAATACTCCAAATTATACTATCAATAATCACATTCCAATTTCCAAAAACTAGGTGTTGCGATTAAGTGATGTTCTAGTTTGATATTGTGATAGAAGCCATCTGCCTTCTCATTGTCAAGTCAAAGCATTTCCATTCATCTCTGCCTTGTTTTATTATTATTTTTTATTTTTTTGTGTAAACTTCCTAGCAATTGTAGGTTGTTGAACCTTTTCAATTTGATATTCCAAGGGTAAGGACCCTCCAAACTATATAGTTTGTCATTGACTAGGATATGAATGATTACTTTGATGGATGCACAAAGAGTTCCCTTTTATGTTAATCAAAATAAAAGGAAAAAAAAATAAAAGCGTTGGATTTTATAGATAATGATGTTCGAGCAAGTAAATGATGTTTAAGCCAATAGTTTGGATGGTTGGTTCGATTCAATCTTCGAGAATTAAGAATTGGTTCGGTCAACACAATTTGTCAGATAAGCAAAGTTAATAGGAGTTCAGTCCTCGACCGGGAGTTCATTTTGATGGTTAAGTTAGTCAGGTCTAGTTGAGGGTGAAAGTGTAGAGAGTATGAAAGATACCTTAGGTCCCTTATATAGGGGTGAGTTTGTTACTATTGAAGGGAGTTGGTAGTTACTGTTTAGCTAGACTTGTGTGGTTTTCTAGTGAGTCGAACGTTCCTTTGGAATCGAGTCGCGCTAGCCAGGTGGCCCTTTGCTAATGAGTTGAGTTGGTTCTAAGTCACGGGCCGAGCTGGGCCTTAAGTGATATTGGGTTTGGAACATTTGCTAGCTATTGTTATTGAGCTTGGACCATTTGCTAGCTGGGTAGTATTACATGTTCCTCACAGTCCAAGTTTGTCTACGTCTCTTTTTAGCAATGGTTTAGTGGTCGAGCTGGTGTGGTTGAGCTGTCAATCAAGGCAAGCGCACCGGCTCGAGTTGTTGATGTTTTGGAGGAAATTTTGATTTTTAAATTTCAAGAATTGAAACGTTGGGCAGTTGGTGGTGCCACATGTTAGCTAATTATTGTGCCTTAATTTTCTCATTGTGATTGATTTGATATGAATCGTCTGATGGGGTGACGATTCATTTGGCTCTGTCTCTTCATCTTCAACTATAAGGGGCTATAAATAGGCGATTTTCTCCTTCTTTTCCTTTAATTTGTAACTTTCTCTCTTTTCTGCAAAGGATTTTCTTTGCTACTAGAGATTTAGTGCTTCCTTATGAGGAATTTCTTCTTTTGTAGCTCAGAGGCTCATTATTGGAGGTTTGTTCTTGCTCTTCTTTTTTGTTCTTCTTCTTTTTCTGTTTATTCTACTTTGGGGGTTATGGATTTGTGCGAGGAGCCTTATACTTCTGAGGGGTCGATCAAGGATTTGACATTACCCAGGGTCTATAACTTAGGCTCTAGCTTAGGTGGAGAAGTGTTGGGGAGGGAAATAAGGGTTTCTTTCAGGGGATGAAGCGGGGACAAACGGCTAGACTGAAAAGGTAGAGGATAGTTATGGTGAGCTTGCGAAAATGGCTCAATAACCTATACCATTAAGAATCTGTAGGCAAAATCCTTAGGTAATCGAGATTGCTAGTGGGTTGACCGAGCTAGATCTTGTTATTATCCATTGGCAGTATAAGATTTTGAGTGAGTTCACCCTGAGAGTGCTCGGGCTCGATTTGAGGGTATTCTCCAAGTTGGAGTCTAACCAGTTCATGTTCTACGAGGAGGACTTACAAACTGGTCTTCGATTGCTTATTCCTCGACCTCTAGAGTATGTGTTTGCCACATACAATATGGCTTCCTCTTAGTTGAGTTCGAACGCTTTTCGGATATAGGTAGGGATGTTTATGCTTACTCAAGAGAAGAAGTCGAGGTTCACTATTGGTGTTTTCAGACACGTTTACTTGTTCAATAGCCGAGCCAAAGAATACCACTGCTATGTATCAGCTCAACCCAGGTCTGGGCTATTCTACAACTATCCTTCATCCATAAAGGGGTAGAAACACTAGTACTTTATGGTGACCTATACTGTAGAGGTCTCATTCCCTTCAAAGTGGATAAGGAAGGCTGAGTGGAACGTAGAGGTGGAAGTGGAAGTGTATGAGCCAGAGGCCGATATTGTAGAAAAGATCAGAGCTGATGATTACATTGATTTAATCGGGTTGATAAATAGACACTTTTTTGTGTCCAAGTTGGTTGGTATGATGCTTTAGTAGTTATCTAATATGTTGACTGATGGTATTAATATCTTTTTATTTTGCAAAAATGGATCTTAAAGGAATAAACATGGAGATATGTACCAGAAGGTCGTACGAGAGGAGAAAAAGAGGCAGGGCCAGAGTAAAACAAACTGTTGGTCACTAGAGGCCCACCTCGAGGGGTGGCTGCTGGCAGCAAGCTTCCATTGAGAGTTGCTGAGCCAGCTGTAGACACCTCTTCACATTCAAACTAGTGGAGTAGGTGAAAAAGATCGACCCAAGAAATTGTAGGCTGGGATGGTAGAGGTTGACTCCGATGAGGAGTCATTTATTGTGCTTTCGAGTTTGAGCCACTGTCCCGATCCTCGGCCTCATATGTACAGAAAATATGATAATAGTTTCAACCATAAAATTATGGTTAAGACTATGACTCAACTGGGCACCTTTCCAAGGGAGGAGAAAAGATTTGAAGCCTTAATCAACAGGCAGTTCGTGGCCTCGATGAACATGCACTCCTTAAAGGTATATTGTCCTATTGCTTTTGTTTTAAGACTTATAACATTTGTTGGTTTTGTGCCTGATTTATTTTGCCTGTACAGAAAGTGGCAGCTAGCGCGGTGTTAGACCAACACCTTAAGGTTTTTGACAAGGAAGTCCATAATTTTTCTAAGATGGAGGACCATCTCATAAAGGTTTGGGATTCCTATGATGCTTTGTCTAATGAGCATTGAGATACCTTAAGGTAGGTTGAGCATGGGGCTCAGCTACTATCCTCCAGCAAAGAGAAACTATCAACTGTCGAAGGTGAGGTGGCCTCACTGTGGGCCAAGGTAGCCAAGCTAGAGAAGTTGTTTGTTAGGGTGCACGAGCTAGAGCAAAAGGTTGAGCTATGAAAAAAGAAAGATTAAAAGGCTCTAGGGCTCATTCTGAAAAAGAAGGTGGCTCGAGTCTGTATGAACTATAATGCCCTCATCAAGCAGGAATTGACAAAGACCTTCATGAGTTAGGATTTTGACTTTGTAGCAGATGTCAATCTTTCTACTACCGCAACAATGCCAATTGAGGAGAAGGATAAAGAAGATGAGAGGGATAGGGATAAGGATGTAACTGTAGGTAACAAAGATGAGCCGAAGGAGTAAAGTATAGAATTTTTGTAACCTTCAACTTGTTCTTCTAAGTTGTAAAAGTTTTGAAAGTAATAAGAATTTTTGTTTTTCTTGTATGTTGTATCCTTTTTTCTTTTCTTTAGTTCCTCCTCTTAAGCACTTACATTAATCATGAGTTAATAATCACAAACTTTGAAAGAAAAAAAATTGACTAAGTAATGTTCTCGAGTAACTTGAATGATCCATAACAATTTTACAAGCAACTTCAGTTATTATTAATGCTAATAGCTTATTAGCTTCGTGATTGCTTAAATTACAGACTAGTTCAGATTAATTATGCATTATTTAGCCAGTTCGATATATTAGTTATTGAGCAAACAGGTTCTGTTTGTGCATGAGTTAGTTATATGAAGTGGATTAGCTTAGTATATATTTCGTATGACTTTTCTTTATGATATACAAGGTAGACTAGCTCGGTGCATGTTTTGTATGTTTTATCAATGCCTTTTTGTATCACAATGTATGAGGTAAATTAGCTCAGTATATGTTTTGCATGATAAAGACAAGTTCAATGAAACATAGAGTATAAATTCTTTATTAATGTTTGATATATGTTGTGAGGCTGAGACATGGTTCAAGCCTTTTTATAAGAGCCGCTAGGACTGTTTACATGAAGTATGTTTCCAGAGCTTCTATGTTCCATGTGTGCAGCACAGGCTTGCCTTCCATGGTCTTCAGTCTGTATGTTGCTGGTCTGATTACCTTGAGGATTCTGTAGGCCCTTCCCAATTGGCATTGAGCTTACTCACCCTTGCGTCTCCCCGAGCTTTGTCAGTTTTTCTGAGCACAAGGTCTCATTACTGAAGAGTTCAGACTTTAACTCTCCTATTGTAGAATTAGGTTACTCTTTACTAATATGCTGCTATTTGGATGGTAACATCTTCTCTTTTACTGGTTAGGAGATTTATATTGATGTAGAGGTCTTTTTCATTTTGCTCAAGTCAGTGGTGTAGGATTCTATATGATGGGAGCCCAACCTTTACTGGTGCCATTACCTCGGTACCATACACTAGGGAAAATGGCGTTTGAACCATTGCAATTCTCAGGGTAGTTTGGAAAGCCCAGAGGATGTGGTTGAGTTGTTATGTCCTAGTACCTCCTGTTTCGTCTAATCTTCTTTTGAGCCCCTACAAAATGATTTTATAAGTCACTTATGTCATACTGTTGGTTTGCGGGTGAGCAACCAAAGTGAATCAGAGATCAATGGCTAGCTCGATGTAGTAGGCTTTGAACTTATTGCTATCAAACTATTTTCCATTGTCAACGATGAATGTTTAAGGGATGTCGAACTTGTAGATTATATTCTTTTAAGGAAATCCAAAATCCTTACTAAGCTAATAGTGGCCATGGCCTTGGCTTCGGGCCACTTGGCGAAACAGTCAATGGCCACTGCCACAAACTTCCTTTGACTTAGTGCTTGTGGGAATGGCCTGAAGATATCTATTTTCCATTGGGAGAAAGGCTAGTCTGAACCAATTGACTGCTGTTCTACTACAGGCTATCGAAGGATGGCCTCATGCCTTTAATAAACATCGAACTTTTGTACTAATTGTTTGGCATCCTTGACCAAGGAAGGCTAGTAGTATCTAGACAAAATGACTTTTCGGGCCAAAGTTATGGCCGCGTCATGAGCTCTATAGATGCCTTGATGGATTTCTCTCAATACATTATTTTTGTCTTTTAGGGAGACATATTTGAGCCAATTGGCTATAAGATCTTTTGTAGATGATGTCATATTAAAGTTTGCAGCTTTGTGGATGTTGGCTTGGGTTTCTTTTAGTTATGTTAGCAGTTGCCCAAATATCAAGTATTTAACCAATAGGCTCATCCAGTTGTCTTATTCTGCTATAACAGTTATGTGCATCATTTGGAGTGTGTTCGGTTGTGTTCTCTTTTCTAGCAGCACCCTTTCAAGCAGGGTGGCATGGAGGGAGGTTGCCAACTTTGCTAAGGTGTCTGCCTCTTCGTTATTGTCACGCGAGATCCGCTCGATCCTTTATTTTCCCCTTTTGTACTCCATATTTGTGAAGAGCTACTTGGTGTGCTCAACATATTTAGCCACAAAAGCATCTCTGGTGGTGTTTTGGCCAAGGAGTTGTTAAACTACTAGCTTGGAGTCATTGTGGATGGCGATGTTCTCAACTTGGACCTCTTTTGCCAGTTGCAGTCCTGTGATCAAGGCTTCATATTCCGCAACATTATTTTTTGCTTGAAATTTCAGCTTTACAACATACTTGATGATGATCCTGTGAGGCCCTGTAAGACTATTCTTGCTCCTGCCCCCTTAGTGCCTGAGGCCCTATCCACATGCAGCCTCCATTCATTATTCTCATTAATCTCCCTTGGCCTCCATTCATTATAAAGTTTGCTAAAGCTTGGGCCTTTATTGCTTACCTTGGCTCAAATTTGATGTCAAATTCCCTTAGTCTAACTGCCTACTCAAGCACTCTTTTTGAGGTTTTAGCCTTTTGTAGGACTTTTCGTAAAGCTAATATGTTCGGACCTAGATAGTATGAGCTTGGAAGTGATATCTTAACTTCATTGTTGATTTGACTGTTGCATATGCCAGCTTTTCTAGAGAAGGGTAATTTGGCTCGACGCCCTATAGGACTCTGCTGACATAGTATACCAATTTTTGCGCACCTTTTTCTTCTTTGATCAGCACTGAGGCTATAGTCTCTTCTGTTGCCATCAAATACATGAATAATGGTTTGTCTTGCTAAGAGCGACTGAGTAATGGGGGCGAGCCAAGGACAACTTTCAGGTATTTAAAGGCCTTTTGACATTCTTCATCCCACTTAAATTTTTTGAAGTCTCTCAGTTTCTTGTAGAATGGAACACAACATTGAGCTGACGAAGATATAAACCTCCCCAAAGCTATGATTCTCCCGTTCAATTTGTGTATTTCATTGATGGTCTAGGGCGGCTGCATATCAATGATTGCTCAAATTTTCTTTGTATTAGCTTATATTCCCCTTTGGAAAATCATGAAATGAAAAATTTACCCACTCGGACTCCAAAAGCACATTTTTCTGTGTTGAGCTTCATGTTATACTAATTGAATATCTTGAAGGCTTCTCTCAGGTCGTTTGCATGATCCTCAGTTAGACGACTTTTTATAATCATATCATCATATACATTTATACTGTCTTACCAATCTTGTCTTTGAACATGTGATTCACTAACCTCTAGTAAGTAGCTTCTGCATTTTTTAGGTCAAACGACAAGGTTTTGTAGTAGTAGGTACCTTCATGTATGACAAAATTGGTCTTTTTTTCATCCAGGGTGAACATCCGAATTTGGTGATACCCTATCAAGACGTTAATAAAACTATACAGCTTATACTCTATGGTGGAATCCATCAGTTGATCAATATTAGGTAAGGGGTAGTTGTCTTTCACATAGGCTTTATTGAGATCGGTGAAGTCTACACACGTCCTTCGTTTGTCGTTGGGCTTCTCAACTAGCACCACAGTGGTTAGCCAGTCTGAGTATTGAACTTCTCTAATGAACTCATCATGTAGTAACTTGCATACCTCGATAATGGCTTTTTGACGTTTAGGTGCATGATTCTTTGTTTTCTGCTTGACGGGTTTAGTTGAGCTGTCTATATTAAGCTTGTGCACGATGACCTAGGGGTCTATTCCCGTGATGTCTGAGGGACTCCAGGCAAAGGTCTCTGGGGTTTCCTTCAATGTTGAGTTAATGTCCCTCTTAATGGGCTCAGATAGTTCTGTCCCAATGCATAGGTTTAATTTTTTCCTAATGGTAGTGGCTTTAATTCGACTACTGGTTCAACATTTCTAGGGTTATTCTCTAGGATGAAGTCCAATGACTCAAAAGACATTGCATGGTTTACTTTGTTAAAGATAGTCATGCAGGTTTCCCTGGCTAGTTTTTTATCTCCTTTGACAATTATCACCTTTACTCAGTGGGGATTTTCGTGGTTAGGTATTGGATGTAGGTGCAGAACATCGTGTCGTAGAGAATAGATCTACCGATTATGGCATTATATGCGAAAAGGATATTTACCACTATCTACACGACTCTGAATTTTTTGGTAATTTATATGTTCCCTAGCTCCATGTTCAGTTCGATGGAGCCATCACTTCAACCATTGTTCATCCCAAGCTAGTTAATAGAGTTTGGACTAGGCGTAGCCTCTTAAGGTCCAGGCTAAGCTCCTTAAAGGTTTTTTACATCAGTGTATTTACCGAGCTGCCATCATTTACTTAGATGCACTTGACCAAGTAGTTTTCAATTTGGCCTTAAACTACCAAGGCATCTGCATATGGGGTGTTCAGATTTTTGTCATCATTAGCTGTAGAAAATGTAATGGGGCATAACATGGCTCAACTATGTTTTTTTGCTATTTACTAAGTATATTTCTTGGACTTGTCTCTTTCTAGCAATGGAACTGTCAACCCCTATGGTTTTTTGGCTATTACATCAATAACCCTTGGGTACTGCTGAACATGAGCCCTCCTGTCTTTGTGGGTATCTTTTCAGGGTTCTTGTTTGTTGTCTTCTAGGTTTGCTTGCTTTTTGAATTGGTTGAGCTTGCCCTGCTAGACTAGCCTTTCAATCTCATTCTTTAAATCTTTGTATTCTTCTGTGTCATGTCCATTTTCTTTGTGGAAGCTGTAGTGTTTATCCTTATTATGAGTGGCTGAGCTCTTTAGCGGCTAGGGGTAGTGGATTCTCTCACTTGATCTCTTGATCCAATGAAGGACTTCTCCTCTGTTGGCAGTGAGGGGTGTGTAATACCGGATCGTGCTGACTCCGAGGTCGTTAGGGCTCGAACGTTATCCCCTTTGTCTGGCTCGGCTTCTCTTGCCTTTTTACTTCAATTAGACTTTTTTCCTTTTTTTTCTTGTATGAGTTGTGAGAATAAGTCTACGAGTTGTCATCTTGGCGAATGAATCTATTACTTCTTTCTATCAACTCATATAAGTTTTTTAGTGGGTCAACACTAAGGGAGTCAAAGAGTCTTCAATTCTTGTAGTTCCTGGTCATGGCATTTATTTTTACCTCATGATTGAGATTGTTTATCTGCATGACTACATTATTAAACTTGGCTAAACAGTCCCGTAAGGATTCTCCTTCTTCTCTCACTACCTCATGTAAGTCTGAGGATATTTTCATCTGGGGAATAATCGATACAAATTTGGCAGTGAAACACCGAGCGAGCTAAGCAAAGCTGTGAATGAAGCCATGGGACAAATCTTAATACTGCTCCTGAGCGACTCCTTATAGAGTGGTGGGAAAATTTTTGCACAACAGGGCATCTAAGCAGTTGTACAACTCCATTCTGGATCAAAACTTGTATAGATGACTTCAAGGGTCTGTCGTGCCATCAAAATTATCAATCGACAATAATTTAAACTTGTGGGGTACAGGTTTGACTTTTACTTTTACGATCAGGGGATTACGGTTATAGGTGTGATAGTCAAGATTGCCCTAGGTTCGTTAGACAGCTTCCATGACCTTTTTTTATAAGACTTCCTTGTCCCAGTAGGTATTCATTGTCCTTGTTGCTTGCTCTCAACTGATTTGTATGAGGAACCCCATGTTGTTACATGTTCCCAAGCGTCTATTCCTATACTTGCCCAGTGCCAAGTTGTCTATGGGCTTAGGTGGGATAGGTAGTGGTATGGTTTGTCTTAGCTCGGTGGCTATGGTCGGCGGGGGAACTAGGGTTCTTTTTGCAATAGGGCCTATTCGAGGCATTTTAACATTGCTGTAAAGTCTGCATAGGCGGTCATAAGTCTTTCTACGACTTGGGGCCATGGGCTAGTGTTTCTATTAAACTACGTGCTCGATATTCTATCATTGTCGATGGGGGCAAATGTAGGGAGTTCTCAGGTGGGAGTGCTTTTTAGGATACAGTGTTGATGTTTAGTTTCGAGGGTTTTGGTGTCATTGGGAAAAGTCATGACTAAAGTTCTGAAGGTACATTGTAATAAGTCCACGCTTACCACACCAATGATGTCTGAGCCAGTAAATGATGTTTAAGCCAATAGTCTGGATGGTTGGTTCGGTTCAGTCTTTGGGAATTAGGAACTGGTTTGGTCAGGATGATCTCTAAGATAAGCAAAGTAAGGAGGAACCCAATTCTTAACCAAGAGTCTACTTCGATGGTTAAGTTAGTCAGGTGCAGTTGAGAGTGAAAGTGTAGAGAGTCTAGAGAGTATGAAAGATACCTTAGGTCTTTCATGTAGGGGTGAGTTTGTTACTGTTGAAGGGAGTTGGTAGTTACTATTTGGCTAAGCTTATTCGACTTTTTAGTGAACCGACCGTTCCTTTGCAGTAGAACTGCGCTAGCCAGTTGGCCCATTGCTAATTAACAGAGTTGAGTCTTAGGGTTGAAATCACAAGTCGAATTAGGCCTTAAGTGATATTGGACTTGAGTCAAGCTGGGCCTTAAGTGATATTGGACTTGAAACATTTGTCGGTTGTTGATATTGGGCTTCGTCGAATAGCTAGTTGGGTAGCATCAGATAAGGTTAAAGGTTAATATATAAGAAAATATGTAAAAATTGTGAATTCCAAGACAAAATCTGCTAAGAACCCATCAGCTTTATTGTCTTTTAATACTTGTAACTTGATTGCATTTCTCTTTTGCAGATTAATATGATAGACGTGATAGGATTCTAGTTACAAAACTAAAGTACAATAAGTTGAAACCTCCAAAAGAAAACAAAAATTTTGTCATTTGTCAGCTTTATTGACTTTGATGAAAATTCCGGAGATAACTTTGACTCTCTCATATGATCGACCATTAATTAGAGAAAAAGTTTTCTCCAAATTTGCTACCACCTTTGGTATAAGTGGCCTGTTATTCCCTTCTAAGTTCACACAATGAAGTGCAGTATATGCCACCGTTTTCACTGCCTCTATTTCATCAGCAAGCTTTGGGTTACCAACCCTATGGACCAAAATCATGATCAGTTCATTAGCTAAAATTTTAGGCTCTGCAAAATCCACTAGACTTGTTAGTGTGCCAGCATCATCATCATCATCCTTGAATATAGCTCTTTTCCCTGTCAAAATTTCTAGTAATACAACACCAATTGAATACACATCACTTTTTTCAGCCAAAACATATCTAGTATAGTACTCAGGATCAACATATCCAACTGTTGTTGCCGCCTTCATTTGCCTTTGATCACTTTCAGATTCATAACCCATTGAATAATATCCGAAATCACACTCTTATTGTCCAATTCTTGTCGAGCAAGATGTTAGTAGACTTAATCCTTCTGTGAATTACTGGTGCGACTGCATAAGAGTGTAGATATTAAATTCTTCTAACAACTTCTAGTGCAATATTGATCCTCATTTTCCAGTGTTACTATTCTTTTGAATATTGCTCTTGTTGTGTAAATGATAATCTAGACTTCCATTATCTAAGTACTCTTAAACTATAATCCTTTCATTCTCATCTTCATAATATCCAAAAAGCCTAACCATATGCTTATGGTGAAGCCTTGACAAGAATGTCAATTCAGCTTCAAAAACACTTTCTTCCTCCTCAAACTTCTTCCTTGGCACACCGATGTTCCATCTCTTGATCGCCACTTCGTAACCATCAAATAGTTTCCCTTTATAAATAGCACAACTACACCCTTCACCAACCTTGTTCTGCAACAAAAAATGTTCAGTAGCTACAACATGCTGAGCCAGAGTAAATTCCTCTGCTCTATTTAGTTTCCTAGCAAATGGGGTAGGCCTTCTTTGTGTAGGAATTGCTGAAAGTCTAGGGTAGAATGCACCAAAGGCAAAGATTACAGGGTAAATAGACACTTTGATAGGATTATCTACATGTCAACACGAAAAAGCATATTGTATTAATGCAAAAATGGATTGAAAGACTGCACAAACTAATCCAATAACGTCAGGAAATGTTCCAAAAGCCTTGGAATTGGGATACGGGTAATAAAACCAAGGTATCAACCCTCTTTTCATCATACTAACTCTTTCTTGTCTACCCTTGTAAACCACATCAATGATGGAAATGATCAAGACTGTGATAGAGATTAACATACTAGGCTTATGCACAGATGATAACTGGTCAAAAACTGCTGATGGAAGCTCTAAGATGCAATTTGTGATCAAGATTATGCGTTCTAGGGTAGTCACCTGCAAGATCATACTAACAAGTAATAAGTATAATCCAAAACATGATGTTGCACATATATATATGTGTGTGTGTGTGTGTGTGCAGTGTTAGAGTTGCTACCTTGTGATTGAAGTGATGTGCCTTATCATTTTCATTACTATCTGTTGTAACATTTATGTGGAGGAATTCAACCATTCTTGTCTTTGTCTCCTAGGATCATCAATCTTTTAGATGAATTTACACAAACCCAGAAGAAGGTTTATGATTCTATGTTACTTGTAAACAAAGATTTGTAAGAGGAACAAGCTACAGGTGTTGTTTGTCATTGGTCAATTGAAGGATAAAGCTAACACCATTTATCATGCTGATACACCAGACTGATATGCCTTTTATAAATTATATTTTTATAAAAAAATAAAAGTTATACTTAAAATGAATTTTAATATATAACTTTAAACCTTTGAAAATTAATAAAAATAAAAATTATATCAAAAATAAATATAAAACATAAATAGTTTCAAATTTAATTTGAATATTTTTTAAAAAAATTTAGTCTTTTTATTTTTTACTAGAAATATCAACATTTTGTTAATTGATTTTGAGTGAATTTTGTTTAATTATATTCTTTAAAAAATTAACTTTAAAAATTAACTTGACAATAATGATGAGATCTAATATTGTAGTATTTGCTTTTTTGGATTGTCAAATGTAATTTGATTAATTATTTTGATTTATAACTACTTATTGTATTAAATGAATCTATTTTTAACATATATAAAATATAATTAAAAAAGCTATACTATCGTATCAGCATATTAACATTATAAATGGCGTTAGTTGATTCACTACTCATATGATTAATAATGTAAAACACAAACTACTATATTGATATAAATTAAAATTTTAGAGTTCAAATAAAGTACATTGTACTTTTCATATTTTTATTTTTAAATTATATGATATGTTAGCTAATATGACAATATAGATTTCACTAATTGATGTATTATGTTATATCATTATGTCATATCATATTTTTAAATAATATTATTGTAATTTATATAATTAATTGTGTATATATTATTTTAATACAAATTAAATGTTTATCTCTAAATAAATAAAAAAACATCGTTAAACTAGATTTTTTTTTCCTTCTTTCAATTGTAGTGACTTGGTAAAAAAAAAAAAAAAAAAAAGGAATGCAATAGTTGCCACGAGGCCAATTGAAATGAATAATACTCCAAGATTATACTATCAATAATCACTTTCCCAGTTCCAAAAGCTTGGTGCTAGGATTAAGTGATGTGACAAGGATGAATATAGTTGGGTTCAAGTCAAAAATTTATAAATTTTTGAAATCAAATTGAAATTTTAAAATTTTTAAAAATAAAAAATCATATTTTAAATTTTTAGTTCTGTTTTATTCGATTTCATATCAATTCAAAAAATTCATTTCGGTTCTTCAATGTTTTTGAGAGGATTAGGTTCGATTCAATATCAATTTAGGTATTCATTTATTTCAATTTGTTAAAAATTAAACTTTTTATTTTTAATCTTTATAAATTAAAACAAAATAAATTTTATATTTATCACTGTTAATCATTCAAAGACTGAAATAAAAAAATAATAATTTAATAAATAATAACTAATAATTTACATATTAAATCAAAATTATTTTTAATATTTAGTGTTAATTTACAATTAGTAATTAATAAATAGTTTAATCATTAGTTATTAAGAGTAGTAATTATTAGTAATATATATTAATTGAGTAGGTTAATTAGTAAAACTAATAATTAAAATGCTTGTTTACTTCATATATATATATATATATATATATATATATATATATATATATATATATATATATAGAGAGAGAGAGAGAGAGAGAGAGAGAGATAACTACAATTTAGTTCGAGACAGTTACAAGATAAATTGATTTGATTCTCAGTTCAAAAAATATAAAATTTTCAATATCATCCCAAAAAAAAATGCATACTATTCTATTCAAATATTTTATAATTTAAATAAAAAATTTTTAATCTAATTTGATTATTCAATCTCATTTCTGAATTTGTACTCATTCTACCTGTGATAAAAGTCATATGTCTTGTCATTGTCAACTCAAAACATTTGCATTCATTTCTACCACCACGAGGTGTAGACTTACCGATACACGCCTTGTTTTATTATTATTTTATTATTATTTTTGTGTAAACTTATTAGTAGTTGCAGGTTGAATCTTTTCAATTTGATATTCCAAGTGTGGGGATCCTCTAAACTATATAGTTTGTCATTAACAAAGACATGAATGGATCACTTTGATGGATGGACAGACAGTTCCCCTTAAGTTAATCAAAATAAAAGGAAAAAAAAATAAAGGTGTTGGATCCCATAGATGAGTTTCAAGATTAGTATTATACATGAAAATATATAATAATTGTGCATTCCTTGAAAAAAATCTGCTAATAATCCATTAAATTTATTGTCTTCTGATACTTGTAAATTGATGATATTCTCTTTTGATGATTAATATGATAGATGAGATATGGTTTATGATATCCTCTTTTGCTGATTAATATGATAGATGAGATAGGGTTTTTGTAAAGTACAATAAGTTGAAATTTTCAAATTAAAATAGAAATCTTGTGGTCTGTCAGCTTTATTAATCAAAATTGAAAAGAATCAACAAACTGCAATTATTAAGAAGTTTACACAAAAATAAAAAAAATAATAAAAAAACAAGATAGAAATAAATGCAAATACTTTGATTTGACAATAACAAGACAAATGACTTCTATCACAATATCAAAATTATAAAATTACTCAATCGTATCACTAAGTTTTTGGAAAGTGGAATGTGATTATTGATAGTATAATCTTGGAGTATTCTCCATGTCATTTGGCCTTGTAGTAACTAATTCGGCAAAATATATCAACAACTCCTCTAACTTTAAGCAATTGTGCTATTAAGCCTTTTGACTTTTATTTGTCAACATCAAGCCCTCAAACTTTTATTTTTTTTTATTACCATTGCATCTTTTTTAATAGCCATACCCTCGAAAGTAATATCAAAAATCTATTAATAGCATGCGAGAGCCAAAGTTTGAAACTTGACTTTAGGGTTAAATGCATCAGGAGGCTCTCAAATATTCACCAAATCTATTATTGAGTCTCTCAACTTTTATAATTATACATTTATTATTTATAATTATATTTTTTGTTATAATTACATTTATTATTTATAGTTATATTTATAATATATAATTTTATAGTTATGACTTATGATTATATGTTTATTATGTGTAATTATACATTATAATTATATAATTATCTAAATTAGATATATTTATATAAATGTATAGTTATATATAATATATAAATTAAAAATTATTATATAACATATATAAATTATTTTTATAAATTTAATATATATATATATATATATATATATATATATATATTAACAATTATTTTTATTTAATTACAATTAATCAGGATTTTTTTTACAATATGGAGTAGAATTTAAAATTTTTTGTTATATTATATTTTTTAGAATAGTATAAAAGATAGGTTGAGAAAGAAAGAACTATTGATAAAAAAATACAATTATAAAAATGGATAAATTCAATAGTTTAAATTATTTTCATAAAAAATTTAATTAAACTAAAATAAAAATTAGGCATAAAATATTACTTAATTTTGTTCATATTTGGAGTCAAGATTTTTTTTAAGTATAGATTAGAATTCAATTTTTTGATATATTATTACATTTTTTAGAATAATATAAGAGATAAATTCGGTAAGAAAGAAATTATGATAAAATAAAATTTTCAGAAAATGAATCAACTTAATAGTTTTAATTATTTTTGTAAAAAATGGATTTAATTCAATCAAAATTAAAATATTATACATAAAATAATAGTTAATTTTATTGATTAGAGTAAAAAAAAATTTAAAAAGTATGGAGTAGAATTCAAAATTTTTTATTACATTATATTATATTTTTTTAGAATAATGCACGAGATAGATTTAACAAGGAAAAATTATGATAAAATAGAATTCTTAAAAAAATAATCAACTTAATAGTTTTTAATTATTTTTTTATAAAATTAGTTTTAATTATACTGAAATCAAAATATTAGTTATGAAACAATAGTTAATTTTATTCATAAATAGAGTAAAAAAAATTTTAAAATATGGAGTAGAATTTGAAATTTTTTATTATATTATTTTATTTTTTAGGATAATATAAGAGATAAATTTGGCAAGAAAGAAAAAATTCTCAATAGTAGATGAACTCAATAGTTTTAGTTATTTTTATTAAAAAAAAGAAATTTAGTTGAGTCAAAATCAAAAGATTAGATATGAAATAATAGTTAATTTTATTCATGATTAAATTTTTTAAAGTTGAGGGATCAATTAGTAATTAAACCATCAATCAAGTGATTTTTTTTCCTTTTAATGCACTTTTAATAGTTTTCTAATATAACTTTCGATGGTGCTATTAAAAAATGAGTGAGGGTAATAAAAAAAATAAAAGTTTGAGGGCTTGATGTTGACAAATAAAAATTGAGGAGCTTAATAGCTAGGGGTGTAATCGGTATACCGCGAATACCGAAACCGCGAATTTTACCGATACCGCGAATACCGAAACCGAAAAATCATAGTACCGATACCGATACCGAGTACCACGAAAACTGCCAAAACCGATACCGCGAAATTATGCGGTATTCACGGTATACCGATACCGATACCGATACTGCTAAAATGTACATTGCACTTAACAGAAATGTACATTCTACTTAACAGAAAATGTACATTCCACTTAATAAAAATGTACATTCCTTTTTTAATTATAATTTCTTAATTACAAATATAACTGTTATTAATAATTGATAATTTATATAAATTTGATATTAAATAT
>CATIWR010079996.1:0-10107 GCA_949677035.1 Omphalea diandra
AGGAGATAGTCCTAAGGTTTTCTAATTATGGGACAATAAGTAAGTTAATTTATCTTCTTCTCAACTGAAATTAACCTCTCATGACATGTTAATTATGCATGGTTAGTGAGAATTATGGAGTAATTGAGGTAGAGCTCTTGGATGGAAGTTGAAATTCAAGAGAACAATAGTTATTTGTGTTGGATTTTGCTGTTAGAGCAAGATTTTGTACCAACAATTTCATAACCCTAGAAGAGGAATTATAAAAAGTGAAAAATATAAAATTTGTTTCTTTATATTCCATATAAATTCATATGAAACAGTTTTGCTTGATTTGGTGTGTGTGAGGAGTTATGGCTCCTTCATTAGGACTAGTTCACAACCAATTGAGATTACCTCAGTCTTTGTGTTTTCTTATATTTTGATGGCCTTATGTTCCAATTTTGACAAAGTGTACAACCTGAAATTTGTAGGGTTATATCCACTATAAATACCTATAAATTAGTTTTGATTTATTTGTTATGTGGAAATAGATATGGCTCATTGATTGGGACTAACCATGTACCCGGATGCAACCCCACCTTTCTTTAATTCTATTTTCCAAGAATTTGATAGCCATAGATTCAGAATTTGATAATGGTCCAAACTTTAAAGTTGTATATTTATGTCTGATCTACATACTTGTGAAATATTTTGGCCAAATCTACCATGGTTGTTGAGATATTGTCCCTTCATCATCACTATTTGTCAACATGTTACAAACTAGCTCACCCTGAGATTGATCCTTTGTTTTGGTGACCTTAGAGATTGAATTAGACAATGATTAAAACATGAAAAATATTAACTTATATGTTTTGTAATTGATGATAGATTATTTTTGCAATTGCATGTGTAAAATTTGAGATATACCCAGGAATGTAAGACCTACTCAGACTGAGATGACATTGCAACTGGGAAACATTTAAAAATTCACCACATTTTTTGTACATTTGATATTGGCTTGAGATTTGAATATGTTGTCTCATTATGTGTCTAGTTTGTTTGAAAAAAATAATCAAATCATTTGGATAAGTATATCTAGAGTTGTTGCTGTGAGAGTTCAGCAAGCTCAGGCGGCCATATAAGGAAAATATGCATAAACACTAGGTCCGCTTGCATGAATCATGCCATAGTTGCATACTAAGTATTCATAATCATTTTTACATACTTATAACCATGTATGTATCAAATGTTAGGATCTCAAAACTTTAAGGAATCCTTAGAGAGAGAACCAAACCTACCATAAATGTTGGTCACATCAAAAGGTGAGTAAAAACCATAATCAGATTCAATGTGTGTGTGTGTGTGTGTGTGATAATTTTATGATATGATTATGTTATATTATATGTATATATGATTGAATTATTACATTTTACATGTGAATACAAGTCAAGTGAAAATCATCTGCTCTTAATGATTACTTAGTATACCATTTGTGAATGAGCACTTGCACATTGAACTAAAAAGGTGTTGTGACCGGCTTGTCAAACACTTACAAATCACATGGAAGTTGGACCAAAATGTCCCATTGGCACATGTTATTGATCAAATGAATCACTTGTTATATGTTGGCCAGCAAAATCAAATGTCACTTGAATTAGGAGCAGTGTTTGCCTTGCATGGTCATGATAAAAAAATTAATCTATTGCACTTGCACTTGCATAGTCAAATGTTATACTTGTAATGTATCCTTATAATATTTGATTGTTGGCTATGATATAAGAATCTGATTATTGTTTTTATTCATTGAGTCACGACTCACCAAAACATAATTATATTTTTCAGATACCAAAGAATAGGGATTGGAAACTTTGGTGCTTAGAGTTTTACATTGAGACACATGGACCACAGGTCATCGACTGAATTCCAACTCTCTCTCCCCTTGTGTCACATACATACATTTAGATAGGAACTAGTTATGGTCATTAGTCTTGACATTAGTTAGATATATGTACATTAAATACATGTTTGATTGTGTATGTATGATGAATAAAACCTTTATGCATATGTATTTTCAGACATGGATGCTACGAGTTTTGTAAATGAAAATGGTCGATACAGATAATGTAGTAGTTGATATACTATCTCGAAGGTATACTCTTCTTACTATCTTAGATTCTAAATTGTTTGGTTTTGAGTATATTAAAGACTTATATATTGATGATATTTATTTCAACATGTACTATAAAAACTAGGAGAAAACTACTTCGAGAGGTATTCTAGGCATGATGAATTTCTATTTAAAGATAACAAACTTTGTGTGACTAAATCTTCTTTACATGAATTACTAGTTAGGAAAGCCCATGGAGGTGGGTTTATGGGACATTTCAGTATACAAAAGACTTTAGATGTATTGTATGAACACTTATATTGGCCTAATATGAGAAATTATATTCAAAAAGTATGTGGTATATGTGTTGCATGTAAGCAAGCTAAGTTCAAATCAAAACCACATGGTTTATATATGCCCTTACTTGTTCTTAATATGCCTTAGGTTAATATTTCTATGGACTTTATTTTAGGATTACCTAGGTCCAAACATGGTAATGATTCTATTTTTATGGTTGTTGATAGGTTATCTAAAATGACACATTTTATTGCTTGTCATAAAATTGATGATGCCATTAACATTGAAAATTTGTTTTTTTAAAAAAATTGTAAGATTGCATAGTATACCTAGAACTATTGTTAGTGGTAGGGATACAAAGTTTTGAAATTTCTTTTATAAAACATTATGGGGTAGATTGGGTGCTAAGTCGTTATTTTCTGCTTATTGTCACCCCTAAATTGATGGTCAAACTGAAGTTGCTAATAGAACTCTAGTGTAACTTTTGAGAGTTTTAATAAAAAAAAAAAACTTGAAGTCGTGGGAGGATTGTTTATTGCACATAGAGTTTGCATATAATAGGAATGTTCATTCATCTAATCATTATTGCCTTTTTGAGATTATTTACGAGTTTGTACCAAGTCCATTAGATCTTTCGCTTATACCTTAAAACATGCAGCTAGACTTAAAAGGGAAAAAGAAATCTAACTGTATAAAGCAATTACATGAAAAAGTACAATCAAACATATGAAAAAGGAATTAACAAATAGTTAGGAATGCTAATAGGGGTAGAGCTAATGTTGCATTTGAATTTGATTATTAGGCTTAGGTACGCTTTAGGAACAAGAGATTTCCTAATCTTATGAAAACTAAGCTTGACCCAAGTGAAGATGGAGCTTTTCAAATTTTATAGAGGGTTAATGATAATACTTACAAGTTAAACTTGCCTAGTGATTACAATGTAAGTGACATTATTTATTTATCTCCTATTGACTATGATGAAAGTTTAGATTCGAGGATGAATCCTCTTGATGAAGGATTGAATGATGCAAATGGCCTAAGTAATGATGTAAAGAATCCGATGTAAAGAATCCAATCCAACATCAATGTCCAGTCATAAGAGAAAAGGCTTAAAAAGTTTAAAAATGCACTTAGAACTTTCATGTAAGGGGAAATTACAAAAAGATTGGCTCATGAAGATAATGGATTACATGAAGATGAAATGTAAAAGGATAGGAGCATAGAGTCTTTAAAAGGAGTGATTAGCTTGATTCAATGGAGTCCTAATTCATGGAAGGAAGAAATTGAGGCAGAAAGTTGAAGCAGGGTCATGTGTATGGCCATACATCTTCAAAGGTGAATTCCTATTTTTGGCAAAAAGTCGTGGCACTACCATGCGCATGGCTATGTGTCTTCATGATCCCATTTTGTAGAATGTGGAAACATAGTCGTCGCATGGTCGTGCAGCTTCGAGCGATTTATGTTATCTAATTGTTTTAATTTTGAATTAATTATTAACCAATCACAAGGCTTTAATATCTTCCTTATTTCATTAGGAAAAGATCAATTAATGAGTTTATGGTGAAAACTAGTATTTAGGAAAGAATACAAGTCCTACTATGTTTAGGAATATCTTTAGAATATTATTTCCATCTTTTATTAGGATTTGTATTAGTTTAAGCCTTGTAAGCATATGAAAGGTCCCAAAAAATGAGTTTATATATAACTTATTTTTAATTTATAAGTTTTTTATGAGATTTTATTCGCTTCTTAACTTTTTGAAAGGATTTTTTGAGATTGTCGAGTGAACTTGAAAATTTTACAAAACTTGTTTGATCCATGCTCTAGATTTCTTAATTAATTTAGGGTTGAAATTGAAATCTTATTCATAGGTTGCTAGAAGTAAGTTTTCTATAGATCTAGCTTAGATTTAAAGATTTATCTTATTTTTTATCCTTAAATTAAAAGCTTGTAACTTATGGTTGCATACAGGTAAGGGCATTAACCACACTTCATTCCTATCAATACATTTTCATCATTCATGGATTCATGGCATATAGAGCATTATATGCTTCTTCTATGAATTCTCTTAGCAGGTTATCAACATTAGGCACACAAATACAAGATCCTAACATCAAGGCATCATTTTGAATATCAAAGTTAATGTGTCTCCCTTATTTTATCTTTTCAATAATTTTTTGTAACTTTTGATCTATGCCTTATGATTTTTTAATTTGATCATGCAATATTGGTCTCACTTGAAAAGTAGCAATCAATATCCCATTCTTTTGTATATTTAATTGCACATTCATAGCTTATAACTAAACTAAATAAGGTAGTGAAAATACCTATAAATGAGTTGCACTGCCTTTTGATTTTCTATTCAAAACCATCTACTACCACATTTGCCTTCCCTAAGTGATCCTCAATGGTGCAATCATAATCTTTTTGCAATTCTAACCACCACCTTTGTTTCGTGTTTAATTATTTTGGGCTTGACAAATACTTCAACCTCTAGTGATTTGTAAATATCTAAAAAATTTCTCCATACAAGTAAGGCTTCCATATTCTAACCACCACATCTGGGTTTGAAATTTTAAGTTGATAACAACTTGATTTCAAGTCAATTTTCAAAAACACTATTTCTCTTTACAACTAGTCAACCAAATAATCTATTATTGGCAAATGATATTTGTTCTTCATAGTAACTCGATTCAATTGCATATAATCAATATACAGCCCCATTATCCTATCTTTCTTTTCAATAAATAACACAGGAGCACTCTAAGGTGACACACTAGGTCTGATGAATCCTTTTTAAAGTAGTTATTGCAATTGGGTATTCAATTCTCTCAACTCAGTTGAAGCCATCGTGTAAGGTGGAATGAATATCAGTGTTGTTCCTATAATTAAGTCAATCATGAATTCTATCTCCCTATCAGGTGGCAAACTGAGCAAGTTAGCTAGAAATACATTTAGAAATTCAATTACCACTAGAATGTTATTAAGTAATTCATTTGTGAACCTTATGTCTACCATGTGTGCCAAATATGTCTCACAACCACCATTAATCATGCAAAAAGCCTTGATAGTAAAAACTGTTGTCCCTAGGCACCAAGAAGGAGAGTTGAATTGGTGTATAAAAATTTCAACAACAAAGAAAAGGGGAAGAAGAAAGAGTAGAAGGGAGACAACCAATTTATAGTGGTTCGGGTATAATTGACCCTACATCCACTCCCTAATTAATCAATTACGTATTTCACTATCTCAAGGTGTTTTCAAGCTCACACCCAACTTATACAACTTGTGTTTTGATGGCTAACACACAACCTTACAACAATGTGTTTTTAGGCTAACACACAACCTCACTCAAGTGTTTCACTAGACTCACACTTAAACATTTCTTGAAGTGTTTTTACAGGCTAACACTACAACCTTACAACTTAGTGTTTAATGCTCACACCTAACAATTACAATTTGATAAAGAAAACGAAGGAAATGAGTAGCAAAGATTAAGAGCTTTAATCACTTGTAATAAATTCCTTAGCAACCTTATTCATGGTTGTTTGGTGGTGTATTTATAGCCAAACTTCACCAAAGAGACGTTACAGATCATAGCTCATCAAATCTTTGAGACATGCTAGACAGATTCTGCATAAAATGCTTGTGAGGATGAAATCGCGGTCGCTACTGCCATTTCGCGATCGCGAAATCTGAATTCTTTAAGGGAAACCCCATTTGTGTCTAATGGCTAGTCCACGTGGCAGTTTTTTTAATTAGTTCACCAAGAAAATATAGTCGTTGTCTTTTACCCCATTTGTGCTACAATCTCCCCCTTTTTTATTTTGACAACATAGATTGATCCAAAGTGAAAAATAAGTGCAGAAAAGTAAAATTGAATCATAACTTAGCAAAGATTTCTAAGTGTAAAGTTAAGTTGTTCCCTAATAGTTGCTCCCCCTCAACTTATGCATTTGCTCACTTACTCCCCCTTAAATAGTTATCTCTCCTTTGGATTTTATAATTTTTCACTCGAATCGTATCTTATTTTATCTCCCCCTTTGATAAGATTAAAAAGAGTAGATAAGACAAAAGATAATTAAAGGGAAATTTAAGCATAAGTAGGATCAAGAAGCGAAAGTATATAAGGAACAACTATTGATCATAAAGATAAAAGTAATTGCTTAAGACAAGGAGATGCAAAAAAGAACAAACTTTTATAAATATACTAAATATGAGATCACAAGTTTGATTACAAAAGGTAAACAAAGAAAAAACAAAGTACTAAAAGAAACCTAAAAACTAAAAAGCTGGAGAGTCACTATCATATCCATACGAGTCATCCGCAGTCTCTTATATGCCACTTTTAGCCTCATCTCTATCTTCCAAATCTTGATCCTCATCTAGTGTATCGTCAAATTCCATAAGGTCGATGAGGTGGCAGGGAGGAATCCCAAGCTTTTCCTGAAGATCCACCATGTCACTATAGAGGTGGGGGAGGAATAGAGATAGTCTCTTCATCATCCGTATAAGCTTATCAAGCTTGTTGTTGATGGTGGAGAGCGATACTTTTACCTTTGGCTTTGGTGGAGGAGGAACAGAAGGGGCCGAAGAAGGAACCTCTGCAAGGTAGAAACACTTCCTCTTAGATGCGTGAGAGCTCACCAGTCGTTGTGCACCATAAGCGCCAAGCAGATAGGCATAGGAATCAGGGTGTATCGCCTTGGCGTTGACGAGCTAGTGCGATGCAAATAGTTCTGTGAAGGCATATACTTTTTGGTAAGAAGCTTTTCCTTCTCCTCGCTTAGAGCGCCCAAAAAGTGATAAATCGACATGCAATGGAAGTAAGAATTGACTATTCGGCTTTGTGCTCATATGAATTAACTGATCCACTAGATATTTGTCGGTCTGGATAGGCTTATTCTTGACTAGGTAGAAGAGAAAAGCAAGATCTTTCTCTGAGACATTTTCATTCCCATCACCCATTGCGTTGATGGAGAATGTGATTATTCGATGGAGAATCCAAAATGGTAATATCTTGATATGTTTTGCCCAGGAAGACCGTGGGTCGTGCTTAGCCTCAATCGAGATCTCTGCCCAAAATTTTGAATAAATGACATCGAGAGCAACAATAACGAAAGGAATGTACTCACTAATTTGAATGGTGAAGAGGCTAGACAATTGCTCAAACGTGATGAAGTATGGATCACCGAATGCTCGAAACGTCATACCATATTGCCCCGCTAGAGACTCCATTTTACGACTCAATTGAACTGTGCACATAAACTCTCGAACGATTTCCTCGTATTCGGGTTTCGCATGAAAGATAAAGTCATTATAGCCAAGATTACACAGGAATGCCCGGATTTTGTTGGCAAGGCCAAGGGACTCAAGCAGAAATGATGAAGGAATTTTATATGGGAGGATGGTTTTAGAGAGATTGGCTTTGTACCTCTCCTTTTCTTCACGAGTTACTCCCTTCATGTTGAGGAGAGATGGAGGAGCAGAGGGTTGTGCAATTCCCTTGCCCTTATCTATTATTGAGGCTTTCTTTGGTGCCATGACATATGCTTGAGAGAAAGAGGAAAGATTTGAGAGATTAGGAGATTTGGAAGTTGGTAGATTGAAGTTGTGATGAAATCACTGTTTAAGGGGGTATTTATAGGCTTTAAGGGGTGTGAAAACGGTAATAAATGGCTAGAAATTGATTAAATGAAGGGTTGGCAATGGTTGGCAATCAAATATCATAAATATGAGCCGATTACTATAATTTGCGTTTGCGATTTCCTCAGTCGCGACCGCGAATTCTGAAAAATGTGAGTAATGGACAAATTTTCCTTGGTAATGTGTGCTGTAAAGGTCAAAATTTTGAAAAACTGTAAAATTCGCGATGCAGAGTGATTTTCGCTATCGCAAATTCACATTTGATAACAGGTAAAGTTGACTTATAATTCACGATCGTGAAGAATGAATAGCGACCACGAATTGTGAGTCATCAAGGATAAGAATGAAAATTTTGAAAAAAAAAACATGTGATCTCCTAAAATTTTCGCTGTGCACCCTAAGCGCCAAGTAGATAGGCATAGGAGTCAGGGTGTATCGCCTTAGCATTGATGAGGTAGTGAGATCTAAATAGTTCTGTGAAGGCATATACTTTTTGGTAAGAAGCTTTTCCTTCTCCTCGTCTAGAGCGCCCAAAAAGCGATAAATCACGATGACATGCAACGAAAGCAAGAATTGACTCTTCGGTTTGGTGCTCATGTGAATCAACTGATCCACTAGATACCTGTCAGTCTAGATAGGCTTGTTCTTGACTAGCCAGAAGAGAAAAGTAAGATCTTTCTCTGAGACTTTTTCGTTCCCATCACCCATTGCGTTGATAGAGAATGTGATTATTCGATGGAGAATCCAAAATGGTAATATCTTGATATGTTTTGCCAAGGAAGACCATGGGTCGTGCTTAGCCTCAATCGAGATCTCTACCCAAAATTTTGAATAAATGACATTGAGAGCAGCAATAATGAAAGGAATGTGCTCACCGATTTGAAGAGTGAAGAGGCTAGACAATTGCTCAAACGTGATGAAGTATGGATCACCGAATGCCCGAAACGTCATACCATATTGCCCCGCTACAGACTCCATTTTATGGCTCAATTGAACTGTGCACATAAACTCTCGAACGATTTCCTCATATTTGAGTTTCGCACGAAAGATAAAGTCATTCTAGCCAAGATTGTACAGGAATGCCCGGATTTTGTTGGCAAGGCCAAGGGACTCAAGCAGAAATGAGGAAGGAATTTTATTTGGGAGGATGGTTTTAGAGAGATTGGCTTTGTACCTCTCCTTTTCTTCACGAGTTACTCCCTTCATGATGAGGAGAGATAGAGGAGCAGAAGGTTGTGCAATTCCCTTGCCCTTATCTGTTATGGAGGCTTTCTTTGGTGCCATGACATATGTTTGAGAGAAAGAGGAAAGATTTGAGAGATTAGGAGATTTGGAAGTTGGTAGATTGAAGTTATGATGAAATCACTATTTAAGGGGGTATTTATAGGCTTCAAGGGGTGTGAAAATGGTAATAAATGGCTAGAAATTTATTAAAAGAAGGGTTGGCAATGGTTGGCAATCAAATCTCATAAATATGAGTCGATTACTATAATTTGCGTCTGCGATTTCCTCAGTCGTGACCGCAAATTCTGAAAAATGTGAGTAATGGACAAATTTTCCTTGGGAATGCGCGCTGCAAAGGTCAAAATTTTGAGAAACTGTAAAATTCACGATGGAGAGTGATTTTAGCTATTGCGAATTCACATTTGATAGCAAGTAAAGTTGACTTATAATTCGCGATCGTGAAGAATGAATAGCGACCACGAATTGTGAGTCATCAAGGATAAGAATGAAAATTTTGAAAAAAAAACATGTGATCTCCTAAAAATAAATAATAAAACCTTCCATATCAATCATCAATAAAACATATAATACACACATATCACACAAGATCAAACAAGAATTTTCACTTAAGGGAGCTTCCATCAAGCATTCCTAATTCCCTTTTAAAGAAGTGCATCCTTTCTTCATTTAAAGGTTTAGTGAAAATATCTACAAATTGATGCACATGATCTCTGAGAAAGTGATGCCTAATATCTATATGCTTACTTCTAGAATGTTGGATGTGATTCTTTGAAAGATTAATAGCACTAGTATTGTCACATTTGATAGGAATGTGATCAATTACTTTACAAAAGTCCTTTAATTGTTGTTTCATC
>CATIWR010080037.1:0-29754 GCA_949677035.1 Omphalea diandra
TATTGTTCTCTTGGTTTATAACTTTCATCCAAGAGCTCTACTTCAATTACTCCATAATTCTCACTAACCATGCATGATTAACATGTCATGAGAGGTTAATTTCAGTTGAGAAGAAGATAAATTAACTTACCTACTGTCCCAAAATTAGTAAACCTTAGGCAGCTCACTCTGCTCACTCTTCTCCCTCTCTTCTTCTTCTTCTTCTTCTTCTTCTTCTTCTTCTTCTTTAGCTCTCTCTCACTCTCTTTCTGCAATATCTCCCGACTTACCCCTCAATTTTGCCCTAATTAGCAGATATAAACTTATTATAATAATATAAAATCATGGTGCTTCATTTCCATTGGTTGGAAGGTCACTTTTCCTCTTTTAGTCCTTCTTCTTCACTCCTTAAGCACCTTCATCCATCTCTTAATCCCTAAATGCTCATTATACTTTTAATTAAGCTCTAAACACCATTATTTATGATACTATAACATGCACACAATATAAAACAATTTATCATGCAACTATACAAACACTACATATATGTTCAAGTATCCCAAATATAACGATGCAAGTGTCATTGTCATGCTTCTACAAATCGCATGACTAAATGATCATTTATCTGATGCATATGTTTATATGGGATTTCATATCATTTATGCAATGAATATGTTCATGTGATAATGCCAATGAATGTGGATAGGGATGTTACAGGCCTATTATCAATATTCAATCCTCATTGTGTTTTTCAAAAATGACCACCAAATAAGGCAATAGACGAGGTAGATCTATGAAAATCTTTCTTTAGGATGTTAATTTATGGTCTAGCATCAAATCAAATCAACCCAAAAATACACAGGGAATAGACAATCTATTTGAGAGAAGCGGCATTAGTACTGAAGAAGTCGGGACAAAATCTCTCCTCTTCGAATTAAAGGTAAGGTAAATGTCAATAAATCACTAATAAGTGGATTCAAGCTAAAAAAACCAGAAGGCCATTACAAGTAGGGTAATGTTAAATATGAAACGCTTCCAGAAATTTATTTTAACTATGGAAAAAATGGGCATATTCTCCAACATTGTCCAAAACATAAAGAAGATGGAAAAGCTCAAAAAAAAAAAAAAGATTTAAGGCCCGGATGAAGGCTTACACCCTATTTTAGTTACATCATTGACAAACAATTGGCAAAACTATAAAAGCTATAAATAAAATAAAAAAAAATGAGCTAATTGATAATATAACGCCAGTCCTAAGGTTGAAAAATGGAAATGGAGCCAATAAAGGTTAATTCATAGCACATAATTTGAGAAAGATAAAGGAAACACAGGAAACACAGGAAAGCACAGATGCATCAATCTATTTACCCTCCAACATCTCTAAACTAAACTATTCTGTCAGTGGCTACTTAACCTCAAAACTAACAAGATCCAAACATAGAGATGGTAAACCGAACCCATAAAGCAATAAGTTTAATCCAAGCAACCTTTTACATTAAACAAAAAAAAGTACATCACCTTAAATCTAAGCAACTTGAACATGCAACCATTTTTAGAGTCTAAAACCAAAAACCTTTCTTAATATCTCAACCCATAATGAATAGGAAAAAAACTAAATCGATGATAGCCAACACCTTGAAATTGAAATAAGTAATCCCAAATCCATTCCTCACCTCTAATCTTAGTGATGTCCCAATCACTATTCTTAAAAAACCCCAAACTGAAATTAGCTAGATAGATGATTTAACAACCTCACTGAGGAAGAGAAAAAGTTTTTAAACATGACAACGACTCACTTAAAAAGAAAACCCATTATCCTAGTAGTCAATTCATTGGATAATCTGATCCTACTAGTAGTAGATTTATTGAATGACAAAAAAATTCATTAGAAAAAAAAAAAACAAAGATTACATCAGACAAGAATGGCAATAAGAGGTATAGACAATTAAATTTTAGAGTAAAAAAACAAAAGGTATAAGATTATAAAGTAAGGGAAATGTTGGCCCTTGAGCACCAAGAAGGGAGTTGAATTGGTGGGAATTTAAAAATTCGGAGGGAAGGTAAAGAATTTTGGAGATTAAAGGAAAAGGAGAAGGAATGAACACACAATATTTTTGTAGTGGTTCGGGTGTTAATGAACCCTACATATACTCCCCAATTCTTCACAATTAGGTGTTCTACTAACTCAAAATGGTGTTTCCAAGCTGACATCAAGCTTGTACAATGTGTTTTAATGACTCACACACAATCTTACAACTTGTGTTTTAATGCTCACTCAAAATCCTCTCTCAAGTGTTTTCTCAAAGGCTCACACTTAACCTAATACAAGAGTTCTGATAACTAGGATAGCTCTCAAACCTAATTACAATGGTGTTTAATGCTTTCACCTAACAATATTAAGTCATACAAAAAATAAGAGGTTGAGAAGTAAAATTGCAAGAGTTTGGCTATAATCAATGATATTCTCTTGCATTCATGTATGTTTGGTGGATTATTTATAGGCAATAACCACCAAAGAGATATTACAAACAAACTATGCCTAAATCTCTAAGGTAAACTAGACAGATTTTGCATTAAATGTTTGTCAGACTAGTTTCGTGATCATGACTAGCATTTTACAGTCGTAAATTTTCACTTTGCACTAAAAACACTGAAATTGAGGTGGAGAACCTCGTTTGTATCTAACGGCTAGTCCATGTGGCGTGTTGTTATTGGTCTTCCAAGAAAAAATAGTCCTTGCATTTACCAACCAACCAAAAGTCGCAGTCTCAATTTAGGTTCTTCTTAGTTGTGGTAGTGATCGCAAATCCTTCTATTTGGTAAGGAAAAAAAATGCTTCAATGGGTCATGCTCTCAACAGCTTTTCATGCTCACAAATTTTGATATGTCAACAATTATCTTGAACATTTGGTAAGTTTTGGTTGCGAACTCGATTCCCTCCATACAACTATAATAGTCGTGGTTGCAATTGGGAACACGAACGTCATTGCAAATCACTTTGTATGATAATCATGTCTTCATTGGCTAGATCACGATTGCAATTTGCTTTGCGAATTTGTCTGCTTCAAGTTCATCCATCCTTATTGCAAGGTCGCAGTTGCGATTTTGAGGTTTTTGATCGCAAATTTATATGCTTGACTTAATGTTTGAGATTTAGACTTTCATCCAACTTTCAAAGCAAACCTATCTTAAAAACTGTAAAAACAATACTTAAACAAGATGTTAGAACCTATTAATCTTCATTGTCAAGATCAAAAGAGACCTTTGACTTAGATTTGACCAACCTAGTCTGAAAGGAAATGATATAGTTAGAGAATGCAAATGAAGTTGAATCCTCTTTCCCATAAAATTTAAATATTAATAAGGTAATGGTGGCTAGCTAATAGCTAAAGAAGATTAATGATTGCATTGGTGTGGAACCATTAGGGATTGGGTAGTACCCTGACAATTCTAGCCTTATGTGAACTCTGTTAAAAACACTATCAGATGTGGTTTGTCTTTCCAAAACTAAATATATATATATATATATATATATATATATATATATATATATATATATATATATATGTTGATAAGATTAAGAAAAGACTAAATTTTTATTTTGCAGATTTTTTTTAACTAGAAGGTAAGAATGGTGGTTCATCATTATGATGATAAAAAGGTGTGAGGTATACATAAGAATAAAATGCAAGAAATTCTTTCACATTAAGTGCAAGGCAAGGGAGGATTCTCAAGATTAGTTTGCAACCTTTATGTATAGGAAACCTGAGAGAGGTAAACGACAAGTAATATGGGATGATTTATTTAAAATGAGATGAATAGATGAACCCTACATATGTATAAGAGACTTGAATTTTATTTTGGATAGCATAAGAGGTAAAGGAGTCCAAGATAGACAGTGTCAAGGCTTAGTAAATTTCAAAGAAGAATGTGGCTTAATGGAGCTTGAAAATAAAAGAGACTAATTTACTTAGTGTAATAGACAAAAGGAAAAGGTAAGAATATGGTAGAGATTGGATAAGGAATTGATTAACATTCAATAGAGGGAACTCGTTCCAAATGCAATATTCTTGAATGGAGAGTCATTGGGTTTAGACTACAGAACACTTATGCTCATAACTAGACTCTCAAAAAGAAAGGGAATAAAAGGTTTTAAATTTATAGCTAAAGTGTTGTAAAACTAAGAATGCTCAAATGTGATTAAAGAGGCTTAGAAATAAGAGAAATATGGATCTCATAGGTTCATAATAGTGCAAGCCTAAGAAAATGTCAATCAGTATTGGCTAGATGAAGCAAAAAAACATTCAAGAATTAAACAAAATCAAAAAAATATTAGAAAAGCTCTATAATGATCCTTTCTAAACTGTAGATGGAAGTAAGGAGAGGGCACTTGTCAATAGACTCTAAGAATATTGCAAAACAGAGGAACCACACTAGATATAAAGATCCCAAGTAAAGTGGCTTAATATGGGTGACAAAAACATGAGGTTTTTCTATATGACTTTAACCCAAATGAGACAACACAACTTGATGATTCAACTAAAAGATGAAGCATGGAATTGATTGGAAGGAGAAGATGTCCTTTTAACATAAGTGAAAAACTTTTTTGAATCTATTTATGCTTCTTGTAATCCTGATGATGTGTATGAACTATGTAATCATATTAATCCAATTGTAATAGAGGAAATTAACGATTATTTGCATTTATCTATTTCAGATAAAGAAGTTAAAAAATGTTATTTTTATTTTAGGTAGTTTTTTTTTTTTTTTTTTTTTTTTTTTACTTAGGCCCAAATGGTTTCCTAAGAGTTTTTTTTTTTTTTTTAAAAGGATGTTGTGAGAAAAGATGCCATAGAAGAAGTAAGGGGCTTTTTCAAAAGTGGATATTGTTTAAAAGAGAAAAACCTTACTCTTATTGCTATTATCCCAAAAACCAAGTCCTTAAAAAACTTCTCAGAATATAGACCAATCAACTTTTGTAATTTCCTTTATAAAATCATAGCCAAAACACTTGCTAATAATTTGAAACCATAGGTGGACAAAATAATCTCCCCTACTTAATCTGCCTTCATTCCTAATTAAGCGATTCAAGATAATCTTATAATATCACATGGGGTTTTTTGCCTCCTTAAATCTAGCAGATCTCATACTTGGCAAATAGTAGTTAAGTTTGATATGAACGAAGCCTATGTTAGGCTCAAATAAGGTTTCTATAAGAGATTTTAAAGAAACTTGGCTTTTATGGAAAATTGACGTAACTGATAATGCAATGCTTCACAATAGTATAATTTTTATTCTCGTTGATGACAAACTTGGATAACCCATTCGGCCAATGAGAAGGTTAAAATATGGATTCCCCTTTTCTCCATTTCTTTTCTTATTTGCTCTTAAAACTCTATTTATTGTCATCAAGTATAAAGTTAAGAAGGGAATAACAAAAAGAATAAAGTTCTCTCTCACTTATTAAACTTTATCACTCAATATTCATTGATGACACATTATTATATAGGAAGGCTAACATGAGTGATGTGAACTCCTTCCTATAAGTATTAGAGGTGTAATATAAGGCATCTAAGCAAGTAATAAATAAAAGAAAATCTAGTATCTACTTTAATAGGTTAACCCTATTGGATTTATAAAAGCATTGCAAAAGTGAATAGGAATGCATATTATACATAAATTATATCTTAGGTTACCAATAATATGGGGAAGATCATAATCTTAGTCTCTCCAATTCTTGAAAGAGAGAATTATGCAAAAAGTTTAAGGTTGGAAACAATCTTTAATATCTCAATTAGGCTGCAAAGTCCTTATTAAGGTAGTCATAGTAGCCATTCCCACTTATATATGATGGCAATGCTCAAGTTTCCTAAATCCTTTTTTAAAATGATTGATAGCATATGTGCAAAATTTTTATGGTAAGGAGGTAGAAAATCCATTGGAAGAGTTATGAAGCTTTGACTAAGAGTAAGAAAATTAAGGGCACTAGATTCAAAGAGATGAAGATATTCAATATTGTAATGTTGGGTAAATGGAGATATTCAATATTGTAATGTTGGGTAAGTACGTTTGGAGACTTTTCACAAAATCTTATTAGTGTATGGGCAAAGTGCAAAGGCAATTTTATTTTTAAGGAGGAAAATTTTGGACCACTGTACAAGGTAGCAAGCCATCTTGCCAATGGAAAAACTTACTGGAAGCAATAAAAAATTAAGTCCAAGGGAATGTTAAGAATAGAGAGAATATTTTGATGTAATCAAAAGCTTAGATTCCTTCGATTCCTCATTTCAAAGCAATTTCATATAAAGGATACAATATTCATATTTTCAAGGTAGTGGACTTCATCGATTTTAATTAAAGAGAATGGAAATCTTCCCTTGTCTCAACTTTATTTACTAGAATAGAAGCTTCAACTATTCAGAAAAATCCAATTGGCTCTTTTTATACCTAAGATAAGCAAGCTTGACATCACACAACAAATGGGAAGTACTTAGTTAAGATAGGACACCATTCCATCAAGATTACTAATGAAGAGTGAGCCAAAATACAAGATTGGTAACCATTGCCCAAGGTAGCAATACTGAAGAAAACTGGTGGTATATTTGGAAAGTGATTTCAAAGCCAAAGGTTAAACATTTGTTATGGAGAGCTACTACCAATTTTATTACAACACATGAGAATCTTATCAAAGAAAATCTATCCCTTTCACTATTATGTAAACTATGCCACTCCAAAGCTGAATCTATTAATTATATGCTCTTTACATGTAGCTATGCAAGAGCAGTTTGGTTTGGTAGTCACTTTGGCTCCATTCCTGAATGTGGCCACAAAATGGTGGCAAATAATTTTTAAAACCTGGTCAAAGTTAGATTAAGGGAATATTTAAGTAAAAATTGTAAATATCTATCGATTCATATGTAATAGCGTTTGCCAAACTGAACACCATCAGTGCGGACATGTGTCCTTCCAGTAAAAGGTATTCACTAGTCCAAACACATATTCTTCTAGTAAAAGGTATCCATCAATAATCCTCCCAAGTTGAATAATTATAGTTAAAGAAGGTATGCCATATGACCAAATGATAACGCTTAGAGAATTCAATAGTAGAAAAGAAGCACGAAATGTCCAAGCAAATAAAGGCCAACTTTTCCATATATCTCAAAACATTGGAAACAAAACCAATAGGTACTATTTTTTGTATATCTAGAAAGAACCCAAAAGTAATAAGGGTATTAATAATTATGTTCTCTATATATATAAGGTACATTTTTACTTGGATTTCTTACTATTGCTAACAGCTTAAGCTTTCTCTCATTCACTCTTTCAAGCTCTAACTTAAGCATCGAAGTGACTGTGGAAACACAGTCCCCTTAGCTTACATTTGTTCATTCATTGATAGGTCATTCGTCCCTTTTAGTGATCAAAGGGCCATCAATTAGTGTTGTATATGGGAAGTCTTTCACTATTTCACTATTTTTTCCTTTAAAAGTTCCTACCTTTATTGCACCAAACACTTTAGTTGTGAACCTAATCCTTTGATCCTAAAGGAAAATAGTTGTTCATTCTAGAAACTCACAACACCCTTTCCAAGAGGAAGAAAAATCCCCTAAATATACACCATCAGATTGTCCTCTTGTCAACTCTAATGCGTAAATAACAACCATAACTGTTGAGAATACCCTTATGAAATTTCAAGAAGCTTTGGTGAGGACTATGAAAATGGCCTTGAACTCCTTTAATGCTCACATTGCTAGGGCCTTAAATGTCAACTTAGTGGCAGTTAATGCTCTACCAACCTGAGAGCCACAAGTAGAGCAACCCCTTCCATAGGCAAACCCACAAGAGTTCAGGACTGCTCGCCAAAACAACAGAACCAAAACACTAGCTGAAGATAGGGAAAAAGCTAAAACTGGTCTAGAGGATGAAACCGACTCCCAAGATGAATAGTCTAAGGCAAAACCAAGAAATACTTGGAGGCATCTCAACTGGCTTAAGCAATCATCAAGGAGAATTTTCTAACCAAGCAGAAGCTCCCCACCTTATAGATATACAATGGAATAGGAGATCCACACACACATCTGTCCACTTTTGGAACCACCATCTTATTGAGTGACATTTCAAATGTTATACTTTGTAAGGTTTTCCCTACTAATCTTATTGAAATTGCTCAAAGGTGGTACCTTTGACTATTGGTTAGCTCTATATATTCATTTAAAGAGTTGGAACATGTTTTTTTTTTTTTCATAGTTCGCCTCTAACATTCCTCAAAAGTGGAAAACTAGTTCTTTAAAATCTTACAGGCAAAAAGAAGATGAAACCCTGCAAGAGTATATTGACAAGTTCAACAAAGAAATAATAGAGATAATATCCATAAATATGGAAATAACAGTGAAAGCCATGCGTATAGGAACCACATTCAAAAGGTTAAAGGACAAGCTTCATACTAAGGCCATTGACTCATGTTTTGAACTAATCATCATAACTTAAAGATATATCAAACTTGATAAAGGAAAGAGGGAGGAATGTAAGATTAGTGAGCGATGAAACCAAAAGAAAGGAAAAGAGAGGAAACCTAATAACTTCAATTGCCAAACACTCCAAACATATACACTGCCCTCTAACAGATTGAGAAATAGTGGAGATGTAGAGTTTACACCACTCAATAAGACCAAACGTAACATTCTCTTAAGGATTGAATAGAATGAAACTGACATTAAATATCCTCGAAAGCTAAACTCTGATAAGGTAGCCAATAGGGATAAGTCTCTATTTTATAGGTTCCATGAAGACCATGGGCATGACACCAAACAGTGTTGTGACCTCAATAAGGAAGTCAAAATGCTATTCAAATAGAAGCCCTTCGCAAATTCGTAAAACATGACAAAGGAAAAAGATCTAAGAAAGATAATGATGAGAGGATAACAGATGAACATTTGTGCAAGATGGTCGCGAGGGTTATCAATGGTATTAAGGGGGGGAGACTAGCCAAAAACCTCCATAAGGAAATGCCAATGATTAGACATATTTCTTATAGATATAAAAAAACACATCACACCTAAATCACCTTCAGTCCTGAAGACTACAAACATGTTGAAGTCCCACATAATGATGCCTTAGTAATAGAGGGAGTGATTAATGATTACTTAGTAAAAAGATTACTAGTTAATAGGGGCAATCCAACAAATGCATTGACAAAACAAGCATACAAAGTCATAGAAAGCAGTTAAGATCCATTAGTACTACCACCTTTACGGTATAAATGATGGACAAACAATTGGAATGAGTTTCAATAGTTAGGACTTTGTTCCACTTAATAGAAGAGGTGTTTCCATATAACGACATTCTAGGAAGACCATACCTTTTCAAAATAAGAGCAATGTAAAGCATAAGATGTTTGACAATGAAGATAACCACACCTAAAAGAGTGATAACTATTCAGGGAAGCCAGTAGTTAACAATTGAATGTAATCACCTAACACTCCAATAAACATCTAAGGATGACATATTTGATCCTAAACAAAAAGTGCGCTCAAAACCTATTATTGAGTTAACTGGACTTAAAATTTTGACTGACAAAATAGTTAAATATGGCGCAGATGTGAGCTAGCTAGTAATAGATTAACTCACTGATGTTATTCGGGAGAATGTTGGGATAAACATTCGCCTCTAATCAGAAGAGATACAAAGGATCCATTCATTAGTGATATCTCATAAGCTAAACATGGATCCCAAGGCAAAACTTGTGAAGTAGAAGAAATGAAGGTTCATCCCCGAAAGACAGAGAGCTATAAGAGAGAAAGTGTCAAAACTTTAAAAAGTAAGTATTATTAGAGAAGTGAAATATTCTTACTGGGTGACCAATGTTGTACTGTTTAGGAAACTGAATGGAAAATAAAGAATGTGTGTCAGCTTCATGGACCTGAATAAGGTATGCCCAAAAGATAGCTTTTCGCTACCAAATATCAACCAACTAGTATACTCAATTGCTTATTTTTTCTAGGTATAATTATTCGAATGCAATCCAAGAATACCATCAAATACCCATGGACCCAGAGGATAAGGAGAAGACTTCTTTTAGTATAGATCAAGGAATGTATGTTACATAAAAATGCCCTTTGGATTGAAGAACGTAGGCACCACCTATCTAAGGTTAATGAAATTTATGTTCAGAGAACAAATTGGTAATAATATAGAGGTATATGTAGATGACATTATTGTCAAAAGCAAAACTAATGAATCTTATGCAGATGATCTACGAGAAGTTTTTTATGTTTTGAACAGGTATGACATGAAGTTGAACCTAGAAAAATGCACTTTTGAAGTTAAAGCAGGCAAGTTCCTAAGATTCATGATTTTAAAAAAGGGAGTTGAGGCAAATCTTAAAAAATCTAGGCCACACTAGACATGAAACCACTAAGAACCATCAATAAAGTCCAAAAGCTAAATAGCAGAATCATAGTGCTAGGGTGACTCATATCTTACTCAGCTAAAAGGTATCTAACATTTTGTAGGAGTTTAAAGAATGTGAAGCATTACAAATGGTCAGAGGACTACCAGACAACATTTAAAGAACTCAAAACATTTCTTAACACCCCTTCTTTCCTAAGTACGCCTGAACTAGAAGAAACACTCTACATGTACCTCACAACTAGGTAAGAAACTTTAGCCTCAATTCTAATCCGAGAAGCAAATGACAAATAATACCCAATTTATTATACTAGTCGAGTCCTTTGAGGAGCAAAGACAAGATATTCAAAGTTTGAAAAGCTCGCCATAGCCCTGGTAGTTTCGACGGGAAAATTAAGACCATATTTTTAAACGTATACCATTATGGTTCGAATAAACCAACCTTTATGCAAAGCTCTATAAAGGCCTGATACTTCTAAAATATTGGTATATTGGTCTCTTCAACTTAGCAAACATGATATCAAGTATAAACCTTGAATGGCCTTAAAAGCCCAATGTCTAGTTGACTTCATCATGTAGATGATAAGTGACGAACAAGCTAGGGAATTATCAAAGGACACGTGGACTTTGCACATGGGTGGAGCCTTTAATGAACATGGAGTAGGAGTAAGAGTGATACTCCAAAGCCCAGGTAAACTTAAAATAATATATGTTGTTACCTTAAAATTCAATACTATTGATAAAGTTGTAGAATATAAAGCTCTCATCACTGGTCTTAACCTAGATCTTGAAGTAAAAGCAGAGGAACTATAAATGTTCAAAGACTCTATGTTGGTTGTTAACCAAGTCCCAAGAGACTTTCATAAGAGATGTCGATAAGCTTACCCAGTAAGGAGAAATATGGACAATTGATTGGATCTCTTGGGAAAAACATATAGAGCAGACAACATCATTAAAGTAGCGATAGAGCAAGGAGAAGCATTTCAAAACCTCTAGCTAAAGGAAGAATGACTTCAGTCCATCATAATTGAATAAGAAATCTTAATATAGTTAAATTAGATATCTGGATTAAACCAATCATCCAATACTTAGATATAGAAGAGTTACGAAAAGACCGAATTGAAGCCTTAAAGGTGCGAAATATATCAACAAAATATTCAGATCAAAATGGGACACTCTACAGAACTATGACCACACATCATTGGACAAAATGTGTCTCCTAAGAAAAAGGTAACTATGTTCTTCGAGAGATTCACAAAAGGATCTGTGGCACACACAAAGGACTTATGGCACACATGAAGGTTCACATACCATGGCCCATAAAGCCTTACTTCAAGGATTTTACTGGCTAACAATCAAGAAAGATATAAAAGAATTGGTATGTACTTATGAAAAATGTCAAAAGTATGATAAAAACTCAAGAGTCCCTACCGTTCAATAGACTAGCATAACTAGCTCTTGGTCGTTCAACATTTGGGGAATGGACATTCTTGGTCCTCTTCCCTAAGCCACGAGGCAAAGAAAGTTCATCATTGTAACCATTGATTACTTCACCAAATGGATAGAAGCCGAAAAAGTAGCCAATATCACAACAAAAAAAGTTGAACAATTCTTTTAGAAAGAGGTTATTTGCAAGTCCGACATCCTAAAAACACTAATCATAGACAACGACAAATAATTTGATTATGACAATTTTAGGCAATTTTATAAGAATCTACACATCAATCTCAAATTCACCTTAATGGCCCATCCCCAAACGAATGGACAAATAAAAGTCACCAATAAGACAATACTCAATGGATTACAAAAAAGACTTAATGAAGCCAAAGGAGAATGTGTTGAATGATTAACTCATATTCTTTAGACGTATTGAAATACCCCAAGAAAAACCCATGGAGAATCACCCTTCAGCGTAACATATGTCATGAAAGTAGTGGTTCCAGTAGAGATCGACATAAGTAGTCCTAAAGTTCAACACTCCAATCCAAAAGTCAATAATAAAGGAGCAAAATTACACATTGATTTACTTAAAGAACGAAGAGAATAAGTAGCCTTCTGAACATCAGTCTACGAGTCAAAAATTACTTTATATCATAGTAAAGAGTTTGTCAAAGATCCTTTCAAAAAGAAGATCATGTACTTAAAAAAACTAAAATATGCAAGAGAGATGCTAAGGTAGGAAAACTTAGAGCTAAATGGGAAGGACCATACCTAATCCAAAATGTGACTGGAAATAAAGCCTACCAGTTAACAACACTAAAGGGACAATTAATCCTAAGGTTTTAAAATGTAGATAATCTTCACAAGTATTTTCAATAAAAGAGGTATTTTGGTACATGTTGTGCATAAAGAGTTCAGCCCCCTTAAATGTCATATTGTTCTTTATGTTAACAAAGAGCATGTGTTTGGTTCACCCAAGAAACCATAAAATCTTACTAAGTATAAGGTTCGACCAACCTTAAAGGCCATAAACAAAGAGCATGGGTTCTGTTCACCCTAAAAAATTATAAAAATCTTACTAAATATAAGGTTCAACCAACCTTGAAGGCCATAAACAAATAGCATGGGTTAGCTTCACCCAGTAAAGCCAAAAAGTTAAACATGAAGGTTTGGCTAACCTATAAGGCCATAAAAAAAACACTAGCAAATCAAGAGTTTAACTTTCCTTTTAAAAGCCATAAAATGTTTACTAAGTATAAGATGCAGTTCTTATGAAAGAGGATCACCAAATTTACGAATATTCGGTGTTTCCTAAATTTGCATTTCCCTCAAGGGCAAAGTATGAAGAAGAGCTGGCAATGCTAAAAGTAGAAATAGACAAGTTTAGATTATCTTGAAAATTTCTAAACAAGTTTACATTACCTTGAAAATTTCTAAGTATGAAGTGTCAATTCTGTAGGCAATCTTGAAGGTTCATCCAAGGGACCATTCCCTTCTAATATACAAGTATTTACAAGGTGTTTAATTAATGAAGTGCCCTTAAAATATTCTAGGTTCTTTGACTTTGTCATTTTAAGGTAAAATAATTAAACATGGTTTTAATACTATACCATATCTGCAATTCCAGAAATGTTGCAAAGCAAAGTTCATATCCTTAGATCATTAATTTACTTAAATGTTTACTTATTCCACTATCTTTAGCCTTGGGAGGATTAGAAAGAGAAAATGAAAGGAACATAAAGTTTATTTATTACAAAAATGCTCATGACGAAGGAGGTACATAGTACAAGATATAATGAAGAGGAAATTTATTCTAAGAAGCAGAAGGATCTCTCATAGTTGTTGTCTCTGTGGATCTTTTAAAGGGAGGGTCCTCAGTATTTGATTTTTCATTTGTAGCAAGAGAACCCTCTAAATCCACTATTTCTTTGGGAGCTTTAAAAGTCTACGCCATATAAAATAGGGGGGACATCACTGCCCTAAACATCCCTTTTTAAAATAGTAGGGAATAAGTTTTGCCATCTTGAACAAGATGTAGGAAGTTTGCCACTACAAGGATTTGGTTCAGAAACTGATGCCTTCGTGGGTCCTAGAACCATCACCACTTTCATCATATTAGTCTTCTCATTCAACTAATATTTAATGATGGGTTATGAAGTATCAAAGGTTGATTTCCTACTATTATCTCTGTTAACACGAGTAGTACAGGCTTCATAAATCTTGCCTAAGTTTATGCGCTTCAGCTTAGAAAGATCTAGCCATGGTTGATCTTGTTCTAAGATCTTTTTCATAATCTGCCTATAAGCAGTTAAGACTAAGGAGAGAAAGGTCGATGTTTCTACTTCCCCCACCTTGCCTACGATAACAACATCCTCCTACAGTTGTGCAGACCCCATATAGCAAAATAGGTTATCTTTTTTTGGCTCTTTTTCTTTACCAGTTGTTCTTCCTTCTATGAGTTATGCCTCCTTCAGTGATAAGGCCTTCTCTAGCTTCAACACTTTAAGTTTTTCAACTTTCACCTCTTCAGAATAGTTGATACGAAGTTTGGCCACCTCAAACTTATGTCCTCCAAATTCAGTTACTCTAATGTAAACCACCTGTTTGAAAATACAATCATTATATAAACACATAAGTAAAACCTATGACAAAGATAAAGAGAAAAAGTTAATAGGCACTTACAGTAGAAAACTCCTCGATAATATGCCCTATTTTTTTACTTTCCTTTAGCACTTGTAAGCCCCTAAAAAGATACATAGCATTATTACGCTCCAAGTCAATCAAGGGAATGCTTGAACACTCCTATCGGTCAAGCTAAAGATCGATAAAGTCTAAAAACTTGTCATAAATGGAAAAATTTAGGATAGTGTTGTTGAGATTAGTCTCTAGCCATTTTCTTTGGGTTTAAGCACTCTTAACCTAGTGCGTACAATATTTTATCTTCTCATGACCCTTTGTTCATCCTTTGAGCTACTCTCATACACCGTGAAGGGATTTTTTCTTTATTTCCTCTTCATCCTCTTCTCCACGATCTTGCCCTTGCCCTTATTTTTAGAAGCATGAAGGGGAGTCTTTTTGGCAAGTAGAGGAGGAGGGGGGTCCCGGATCATAATCCATGTTTGCTTCAAATGAGAAATAGCAAAACTGTCTATAATAGGTTTGCCCTCATTGCTTAAAGGAAGATTAAGTAAAACGCCTTCCTCAACATCTAGATCCAGGCGAATAGTCTTAAGAAACTCCATCTCACCTACATCATAAAATATTTAGTAAATATTAGTAAAGTGTAAAAATATAAAAGCAACAGTTATATACCTTCGAATTTCTTCTTCTTAGAGTCTAGTTCAGAAGGTTCAATTTCCCCTTTGGACCAGTCTCCATCCTCCAGTCTCCTAGTAGGAAACTCGATAACTTTGTTGCAATTATGAACAAATCGGCGTACACACTTCTTCTAAAAAGGTTGAACCTTAGTACATTCACCGCTAATCAAGGACAGTAAATTCTCATCATCTTCACTTATAAAGAAAGTGGAAGCATAAGGTTTATCTATAAATTTTTTAGGAAGATTAACCATGTTAAGGGAATGGTAAACAAAAAAAAACTTGTCCAACCAATTCTTTAAGGAGGAAGGAAGAAAGAACATTGTTTTATTCCCTACTTTGGTAGTCAAGGCTGGAAAGGGTTTTGTGGTTCTTTAGGTTACACTGTATAGATACTGGATATTTGTAGTGGTAAGCATAAGGCCCTTCACCTGACAAATCTCAGTTAAACTATTTGGGATCCTAATGGTGTTCAAATGAAGTTGGGTTATGGAATTGAATAAGAAATAAGAAAACTTTATAGAGTAAGGTGAAGAGGAAAACAAAGCTTTGCCTCCATCTATTCCTGATATATAATAATGATTTTCGCATCGATATAGTCCAAAACCCTATACTCAAGTGGACAACAAGATAGTTGATACCTAATTGGTACCTAGTACAAGGTCCGAAAATGTTCCAAATTCTTAACCCTAATAGAACTCTGGTACTTTCTAAGCTTGCCTAATGCTTGCTCAAGGATCTCACCCATAGTTCCCAAAGTAGTAGTAGAAGAAGAAGAAAAAGAGTGTGAAATTAAACAAGAATAACACAAAAAAAAAACTCAAGACAACAGATAACTATGGAGATCACAAAAGCACTAAGAAAAAGAAGAAGGAAAGCAAAAATCAGCAATAAAAAATTTGAAAGGCAATAAAAATAGAAGAAATACATTAAGGGTGCCTTATACAGAGAGAGATAACTACCTCAATAATCATGCCTTGAATAAATGCAAAAACCAACAGACACTCCAGGATTCCCAATAAACATGAAAATTGAAATGGCATGAAAGCTAAAAGGATGAAAGAAATGAAAACATCTAAAACTACGTGCGCTACTCAACTATCACTAGGGCTAGATCAACGTTTGAGATAAAAAGAACCATCTGGCATAAATGCGAAAGAATATGATCCTTCAAGAGACTAGTGATGACGTTCGCCTATCCAGACACCATTAGTGTGAACTTCTGTCCTTCCAGTGAAAGATATTCGCCAGTATAGACATGTGTCCTTCCAGTAAAAGGTAAAGGCTAGTTCCCTAAAAGAATAATCCTCCCAAGTCGAACAGTTGCAGCTAAAAAAGGTATGTTGTATGACTAAATGACAACATTCAAAGAATTCACTAGTAGACAAGAAGCACGTAGCGTTCAAACAATGAAAGGCGGTTACGTAGTACATGTTTTTCTGCATATCTTGGAATAATGGGGACAAACCCAATGAATACTATTTTTGGCATATATGAGAAGAATCCGAAAGTAATAAAGGTATACATATTTATCTTCTCTACATCCAATATACATTTTTGCTAGGGTTATTACTATTGCTTACTACTTAAGTTCTCTCTCTTTTACTCTTTCGAGCTCTAAAAGTTCTTACTAACTTAAGCATCAAAGTGACTGTGGAAATGCAATCTCTTTAGCTTATGTTTATTAATATGTTGACAAGTTTTTTATCTCTTTCAATGATCAAAGAGCCATCAATATGGAAGGCTAAAAATGAAGCTCTTTTCGAGGGAATTAATCTTCATTCATAAGCAAGTCTCTTTGCAAGCCTATCCAAGATTTCAAAGAAAATCCATATCAATAGGAAAAACCATCAACAAATTTAGTGAACTTAATTTTGATGTATCTTGGTAAGAAGGTCAACGCTCAAGAGGTGTTGATATAATAGGAAAGAATCATAAAGGTAACATTGTAGAAGGGAAAGCAATAAAGATATGTAGCGATTCAGCTTTAGTAAGAGAAGCTTAGGCTCTTAAGGAAGTGATAAAAATAGCAAGTTAATAAGACTTATGTCATGTTATTATTAAAATAGACTCAGTAGCATTTTAGAAAATAGTTAACCAAACTTTGAAAATCAATTGGAAAATAGAAGCACCAATAGCTGAAATCCAAGACAGATTAACATTTTTTGTTCTTTTCAACTTAGTTTAATTGATAGGAAAACTAATAGTGCATTTGATTTCATAACCAAAGCTTACCGTAAAAATCTTCGTAATTCAGGATGATTGTATGATTATCCTGAATGGTTGAAAGTTGGCCTTGTGATTGTTTTTTAAATGCTGCTAATTTTCAAGTCTACCGGAAATTCCTGGAAAAGCTACACAAGAAAAAAATAAGAAATAAATCTCCAAATGGTGATGCAGTCAAGCTTTTGACTTTGTTGGGTGCTTTTTTCAGGGATGCATTGAAGAGATTTCTTTTTTCCCATCTCAAGTCAAAATTAATATTATTAGTTTCACTCGACAATATCTTCTGTAAAAAAAATCCTTTTAATAATTCTAAATCTAATCTTTTTTAAAAAAATTGTGAGCAGTATTTTTGCTTTTAGAAGCCAAAGTTTTAACATAATAAAGTCAAAGTATATGTTTATTCTATACAAAATTTTTTAAAATATTTATTATAATAATGAGAAAATTTTCTTTGTATATGCACAAATCTGTTGATAATATCAGAATATGATAAATTCACTCAGATTTACTCACATGTGAACTAAACTAGCAATTAATTTTTCTATTCTGATTAAATTTTTTTAAAAAAAAAAGAGAACCACCAAGAAATTTGTTTTTTCCCTTTCGGATTTACACTAAACGGCCAAGATTAATTAGCATTTTTTTTTTATTTTGTTATAAGGTTAATTAGGAAGTTAAAGTGGAGAGAGATGGTTCAACCACAGCATTAAATTCATTATATATTAAAAAAAGAAAAAGAAACATAGCACTGAATTAGTTCAACAGGTTGGGTCACATATTCAAAAACAAGTGGTTGGTTGAGTCCAGTCACGTGACACGGATATTCAAGAACAAGAACAAGTGGTTGATCGAGTCCATTCGTCTCGTTAAAAGCAATTCAACTACCCAAATTTTTGACAGTCTGTTTAAATGAAATAACTAAATTTTTTTAAATATCATCTTTCTGAATAAGAGAATCACTAAAATAAATATAATTCTTTCAAACTCAAAATTTTCAAGCTGGATAGATATATATGAAATTTGTCAGGGATCAGAACTCAAATTCAAAAACTTAAGCTTTTAGATTGAGAGGTTTTCTTCCAAATATGAATACACTTTTTATTTTTCTTAATTTTCAAATAGAAAATCACTTTTCTTCATAAAATGCATTTGGAAATGGGAAGCAAATAACAATATTGATTCAAACACGATGAATTAGTCAACCACAATATAAAAATATTGCTCATTTGTGAACCACAATACACATTTCAGTGTTGTAAGCCATAACATCTGGTCCTCAGTCCACGGTCCAACTTGCAACAACGCAATCTTGAGGCAACTAACTGTAATTCAAGTCAAAGTTCCAACTCATATTTCTTACCCTTTTTTTTTTCAAAGGGAAAATCTGCAAGTCTAAAGATGACAAATATTAATTCAGTAACACATTTCAGTCGACTAATAATATGAAGATAAAACTTGAAATGCCAAAAAATCATTTAGAAAATCAATGTTATAATAACTTAGATAATTGAATTCTATTTTAATATTTTAAATTAAACATTATTTTCATTCAAAAAAAAAAAAGAACAATATCAAGATATATGATATTATATTAATGCAGGTCCATATGTAAAATTTCTAAAAAATCTGTAAATATAATAGATAAAGAGAATAATTTGATCCAAAGAATTTGATCATACTTGATGATAAAGAGTAGCCATTGTACTTGACCGCATAGATTAACTAGCACAAAACTGTTTTAACTTAATTAGAGATCATCAATTTGAGTTCTTAGGTATGCACTTATGTTAAATTCGGTGACAAGAGTTTTACCGTCTTTGTGGTTCTACCAAACTCGAATTCGAACTATCTCATACTTAAATTATAATACTAGATGGTCTAATTAAAAAAATAATCATTATTTGACTTTTTTAAATCTTTATATAAGATTCATTTGAATACCAATAAATATAAATTTATTTCACTATTAAATATTATGTTTGACATTGAGCTATCATTTAGAATTTGAGCCACCATAAAATAAAAATAAAAATCCATAAAAAGATATTAAAAAACAAAATATAAACACCATCCTAGGGGAGAAAATCTGTAGATTCACCAATAAAAAGAACTCTAAGAAAAATAAAACACACAAAAGTTTAAAGATCTAAAGAAATAAATCAGAATAAATTCAATAACAAAGTAGATTTGGATATTATCTCAAGATTTGAGCAGATAAATCAAAATAAATTTAGAAATGAGTAAATATGAACTTTTTTCAATAAAAACAATAAAAAAAAATAAGGAGACCAATTTCTGTTCAAAAAGACAAAAAAAAATACCTTCTAATAAAGGTGACAAATGATTGAGTCAAATCATTTTAAGTTGGCATATATTTAGGTTAGCATTTGGTCGCTCGGATTTCAGATATATTCAAAGCATTCATCGGATTTACATATAGAAAGATTTTCAAGATATTCCAATTGATTATTGCTCTAGTTCTATTAGGATTTATACTCATTCTTAATTAATTGAATCTTATTTTTAAAATTTAATTATAATAATATCTTATAGATCAATGAAAACAAAAATAATTATTGTATAAGTGCATAAATATTTTTTACTTTTTTGTTTTCCTTTCTCCAACATTTTCTCTATCCTTCTCTCTCATTCATCTTTTAAGTCATCATAAATATCATTTTTTTATTTTATTATTTTTCACAATTTTCATTGATAAATTAAAATTGCAACTTGTTTTTTTAATGGAACTCAATTTACACATGCATGACATAAATAAAATTGCAAAACTGCTACTAATTTTGAATTCTTTAAAATATAAGCCTCCTTAGAAAATATTACACACAATACATATATAGAAAAACCAAATCGTAATTTTATTCTACACATAATAGATATATAGAACAACCAAATCATGTCTAACAAAAATATCGATATCCAATACCACCCTTTTTCATAAAATTTGTTTTTAATACATGTAAGAATGAAAAAAAAAAAAAAAAAAAAAAAAAAACCTATTTGTACATGAATAATATTATATTTCTTTAATTGTTTATACATATCTCACTTATACACAAATTATGAATTTAATGATAGTATATGTTTTATTTTACCATCATTAGTATTTAGCTTAACCATGGATTGTCCTCATTGAATCTTACATGCTATCACATTTAATTGAATTGAATTTGTCATGTAATGATCTACAAGTTCAAACCATATTTGTAGCATAAATGAACTAATGTACTCAAGGCTTTTCTATGTACAATCATCATTTGTATTTATCTACAATTACATATTGTATTCAAGTATTGTTGCTTTTATCCAAGAATATCATATTCATCTACAATTACCCTTTCTATTCAAGATATTGTTGCTTTGATCCACTATTGCTTTTAATTAAATTATCTTTATTGCTTTTTATTTATGCTTTCAATCTAATTAGATCTCAATTTTTTGCCACAGTTACTTTAATGATTATGATTTTTTTGGTCAAGACCAAAGAATAAATTTATTAATAGCTAACAAACTATAGAAACACAACAAAAGTAAGTTGTGAAACAAAAAAGAAAACTTTATAGAGTAATGCTAGATAGTTAGAATCTATCCAGGTATAATATATTTATTGATGCAATTAATGTTTGTCTAAGGTGCAATAAATGATGATTGAGCAAAGAAAAAGACATCAGTATTCTTCATAAATTTGGATGATTTATTGATGATATTTTGGTTTCATTTTACCTATCAGCTATCCTCCATTTCCTATCTATCATCTTCTCTCTCAAGTATAACAACTTCTCTCTCAAATTGTACACAAGCTTATTAAGGGTGCTCATTCTCAAAGCAAAAATACAACTAGCAAATGAGCAAGTTCTTTTAGGTTTGTTATTTCTAAAAATAAAAACCAAATAAGTCAACAAGCATTAACTAGATATTGTAGTAATTGAGCAAGCCTTGATTCATATATCAAAGCTTATTAATAAATGATAACAGGTTTGGCCATATCAAAGAAATAATAATAGGTTCTCTTTTTTTAAAATAGAGAATAAGAATAGAAGAAGTTATGATCAATATAAAGTTAATATAATGGAAAAGATTTTTGGATTTAGAGAAGATGATAGTTTGTTGTATGAAGATTTGGAATACGAACACGAATTTAATATTGTAGTCAAGCAATGTCTCAACAATGATTTAGAACAAAAGCATAATAATAATTTGGAAGCATCTAACAATTATGACCTTGATAAAGGACCTTAGCCAGGCATGATATTTAGTAGCATTGAGAATCTAATGAAGTTTATCAAGATCATGCAAGGGTTTTAGGTTTCAATGTTGCTAAAAGATCTACTCATAAAATCAGTGCTTAAACTTATAAATAGGTGACAATCTATTGTGATAGAGACAAGTGAGGGTGCTATGAGAAGGCATTAAAGGGGATTAATTGTCCGATAAGAATAAATGCAATTAGGAGAGATCAAGGAGTTTGGTAGGTTTCAAAAATAATCCCAAATTACAACCATAAATTACAAACTAATATATCTATTTTGATGGTTGCTCATAAGAATTTAACTGTTAATATGAAGAGATAATTGAAAGCATGGTATTACAAGTATAAGGCCTTGGAAAAATATTAGAATGTTAGAAGTTCAAGCTAGCATACTAGAAAAAATAGGATGTTTGCCTAAAGATGGTAAAAATTTCATTAAGAATAAAAGAAGGTTGAGACTAAGTGAAGGAGATCCAAAGACCATTCACAAGTTATTTATAAGGATGTAACAAAAAGATAAAAGAATTTTTTTCATTTAATGGATGTAGATTATGAAGGTAGGCTAAGTAATGTGTTATGGATTCATCTTCGTTGCGGAGCGGCTTATGAAAAATTCCATGATGTTGTGAGCTTCAACATAACTTATCTTATGAATAGATATAAAATGCCTTTTTTTTTTTAGCAATTGTAAGCATCAATCAGCATAGCCAATCAATTTTATTAGGTTTCTAGTTACACATGAAGATTCAAGATCATTTAAGTGGCTCTTTATGAATTAGCTTAAAGCAATATAAAACATTCATCCTAATGTTATTTTAATCGAATAATGCAAAAACATTATGTCATGTATTAGGAAAGTGATGTGTAACACAATTTATCAATATTTCTTATGGCATATTATGTACTGACTACCTCAAATATTTTACTAAATTTGACAATGCAATTATTGAATTCAATGCTCTTATTTTTATTAGCTTAGTAATGGTAATGTTTAAGAGGAATTGGAATGAGTTCTTTAGGGAAGCATGGAATAGAAAGGAATGAATAGGTAAAGGATCTTTGGAATGAAAGGCAAAATTGAGCACCTGCATATTTATGTCACACTTTTTAGGCTAGTATGGTTTATACTCAAAGAAATGGGAGTATGCATGCTTATTTTGATGGTTATGTTCACTCTATTAATATACTAAAACAATTTGTTGAACAATATGAGATAGTTATAAGTGATAAAATGCAAAAGTAATTATAATTTGATCATGATTCAAAACATAAAGTGTTTAAATATATATCATAGTTTGATTGGGAGAAACAATGTTAATAGTTTTACACAAAATCAATATTCAAATTAGTTCAAAATGAGAAAAAACGCATATAGTATTGTCAATTATATTGCTAAATGAAGTGGAATCAAGGATAGGAGACATTTAAGCTAGTTTTGAAAAACATAAGTAATGGAAGATGCATAATCAATAATTGGTACCATAAGGAGTTTGTCTATATTATTGTGTTAAAGAAAATGGTCAATATTTAAGTTGTAATTGTAATAAATTTGAATTTAAAGGAATACCTTACTGCCATATATTCAAATTGATGTTCATTAAGGACATAAAGGTGATCAATGAAAGATATCTCGTAAGGAGGTGGAGAAAAAATAAGTTCAGATGCCCAAGATTTTCTTTGCTAGAGGTTATCCATAAATGACTGAAGAGTATAAGAAATTTTAGGAAGTTAATCTTTCTTTTCAAGAATATGTTCATTTGTCTATGGATAAAAGATATTAGATGGAGTTTATAAAAAGACATTTGGCAATTCTAAAGGAAGAATTAATGAATTGGAATGATGGTATAACATATATTAATACCAATACTAGAGACATTGAATAAACAATAATTAAAGTTGAAGAAATCAATGGTAGGCCTGTGTTGGATCCATATGTTGTTTGTGGCTATGGCAAGCTAAGGATTAAGCATTATAGATCAATATGAGAAGATAACCAACAAAACAATTCTAGTAGCAGTAGGAAAGTTCAAATGGAGAGGATCATAGAGGGTGTTGAGGGCGAGGAATGAATAATGCATGACATAATAATGACGAGGTATATTTACCTTTTAAAGAAATTCATGCTAGTCGAATTTTATTATTTTTTCGTTCAATCATTACTAACTGTTGCTTCACTTAATTGATTTACAGATCAATGGTAAATGACTGAATAATATAGATTTGAATATTCATGTAATTAGAACTTAAAATAGCCAAGTGAATTAGATTTCAAATTTTGGAAATTATTGAACAAGTTCTCTATATGATACTTCATCTGCTGGAGTTTTTGAGAATTCTCTTTATTTTATGGTGTTTGAAATTAGGTCTTGATATAACTATCAGATTTTTATCTCTTAATGAAAATAGCTAAGTTATGTCTTTTGATGTAAATAACTAATTTAAGTCTCTTAATGTATATAATGAATCTGTCTTTTGATGAACAACTATCAAAATTGTACAAGAGATAAGTTTCCATCAATTTAGAAACCAAAAGCCAACATCATCAATAGCCAAGTTTTGGACAAGTTTTATACATGCTTTGCATGTAAAGCTTTCTGCATATTGGACTGATAATGCACTTGTTAATAATTGAATCTTATAATTTTATAAACTCATTTAACTCCTTGTTGTTTGACTCCCTACAATTTAGCATCACCCCTGTGTTGGAATTTTTTATGTGGGCTAATATTAATTATGGGTTGGTTTTAATTATTTATAAAATGGACTGAATAATATAGTTTATTGATTTGGGGTAAGCCCAATTAAAATGTGATAAATTGAGTTATGGGCTTGTGACATCTTTTGTGAGCCGATATGGAAGACGGTCAGTGTAGGCCTATTTTAACATGGACCTGTGATGGGTGCGCCTGTTAAAATTTATTATAAATAGGCTAGGTCCCCTCTCCTGCCTTCATAACGAAAAACCCTAGTTGCTACGCCCATTGTAGCCGTCTTTGAGAAGGTCAATGAGAGGAAGACCTAGCTTCCGTTTTCAACCGTTCTGACAAATTCTTCAAGTGGTTTAATTTTCAGCTTTCGTAATTATAGCTCGGAACAATCTGGGATTCAACGCGGAAACATATATGCATTTTGTTTCCGTTCAATTATTAGAGTTAGTGTTCTAAATTTATGTACAAGATCTTATATTAAATATTTTACATGTGGTATCAAAGTATGGTTGTGGTACATGATTTAGAACCCTAGATGTTTTATATTGTCAAAGAAAAAAAATTATTTTGATGATCAAAGTTGTTGTATCGCTTTGATATATATATTAAATTTGCGTCAATTGTTATGAGCTAATCATTAGCTCAGACGGTTGACGATTGCTTTATTGTCTAGGAGGTCGCGGGTTCGAAACCAGCAATCGCCAGAACCTGCCAATTTTTTGTTGGCCTTCTCTTTTCTCTCCTTGTCTACGATTAGGAAAGTTTGTTTTTTTTTTCCCAAAACCTAAACACGCAGACAGAGACAGAAACAAAAATCTTTTGTTCCAAGCCTAATTTGTGAGTCGTCGGCATCCCAAATTCACAAATCCCTTCATTGCGGCCATTATTTTTTTTCTCTTCTTCCTTCTGTGATTCAAAGCAAACGTAACAAAAGAAAAGTTTTCTTTTTTAGTCCCTAAAACTCAGTGGCGTGAACCATGGTCTTCTCCCATCTTCGTCTTTGTATGTCGGCCGATATATATATGTTAAGTTTGGTTGTTGTTTTTGGGTTGCCAATCTTGAACACCAAAAGATTGTGTGATTTGCTTTTATTGATTGTTACTGTGTTCTTGAGATTGTGGGATCTGTGGCCGGATTGATTGACTATGATTGTTTGTTGATTGATTGAGTTGTTTGTGTGTGAGGTCGAAGACAGATGCCTCTGTCGAGCTAAGATCGGTGATGGTTCCTTTCTAGTTTTTGGATCTGTGGTTCTGTGAAACGAAACAAAAAAAATGACAGAGAAAATGGGGAAGGGATGCGCGCCGTGGGTTTCGAACCCACGGCCGCATCCTTGGCTATACGTAGCATTATCCAACCGAACTAAGCCTTTTGCCTGTGAATATCTTATGCGCGATAATATTTATATAATTCACTTATATTCATGTGCATAATGACATTCTTTATTTTTATTTTAATAGTTATTAATATATATATGTATATATAGATATATTAATATTTATATGGTTTATATATATATATAATTGATTGTCTATTTATTATTTAGTGACATTGATCTTGTGATAAAAAATTAAATAAATAGACAATAATTATTTATTTTGCACGTATATGAGAAAATAATTATGTGCTTAAAATTAAGGTATATTGTGTTTAGTACCTTGTGTATTTTTAAAATATATATTTGTGTTCAGTATGTATTTTAATTGGGTTGTTATAAATCTCTAATTAAAAATAATTTTATGGATTGATATGGGTGTTACCGCCAAAGTGGAACACCTATTGAAATTCGTAGAGTTTTTTTTTTAATTTTTGCGAAGAGATAATTCCAAAATTAATGTATTTAATAACCTGCCCAAATGGGGTTATCAGATACATTTATTTTGGGAGTGCTTATTATAAAAAGAATATTTCAAATTAATGTACATCTCAGTTGTGTGCTTCATAACTAGAAATTCTACTGCATGTGCATGTTTTGCCCAAAGGGGAATGTGTAGTGATGTCAGAATTTTCTAGATTGTGTAAATTGCAAATTGATTTTGTGTATAGCCCAATTCTAATACATGCTTTTGTTTTGTTGCAAACAGTCTCCTTTAATCTCAACAACAGTACTGCAACTATTGAATTTTTTATTAGCACCAATTTTAAAAGGTGGAAAGATGACATTTTATTTGTCCTGGGAATGAGTGAGATTGATTATGCCCTTTATGAAGACGAGCCTGCTAAGCCCACCCATGAGAATAATGTTGATGAAAAAGAACGACATGCCAAATGGGAGAGATCAAATCATCTCAGTCTAATGGCCATAAGGAAAGTTATTCCTGAATACCTTATGAGTAGTTTGCCCACTGATGTTACTGCCAAAGCCTTTCTTGCTGCTGTAGAAGATAGATATTTGGTATCCGATAAGGCTGAAACTGGGATCCTAATGAGTCAATTAACCAGTATGAGATACAACCAAAGTGAGAATGTGAGAGATTACATTTTGAATATGGTTCACCTCCAAACCAAACTTAAGGGTCTTAAACTTGAGATTTCTGATGAATTTATTATTCACCAAACTTTAAACATCTTGCCTCCTGAATTCAGCTAGATTAAGACTGCTTATAACACCCAAAACACTACATGGACCATTAATGACCTTATAACTAAATGTGATGCTAAAGAAAAGAAAATCAGGAAAGAAAAGGGTGAAGTTGTTATGCTATTGACACATCCTAGGGCTGATCCTAAAAAAGATAAAGGTAAGTTTAAACCTAATTATTATGCTCCTAAAAGAAATCAAAATTTTAAATGGCATGGTAAGAATCAGACCAAGAGAGGGGAGATTTTAGGAGTGCCCATAAAAGTAAGGTGAAATGTTTCTTTTGTCATAAAGAAGGTCATATAAGGAAAGATTGTCATCAATTCACAGCTTGGCTAAAGAAGAGATATGAAGGTATTCCTTTGGCTTACGTTTGCTTTGAATCTTTTATGGTTGATGTACTACCAAATTTTTGGTGGCTTGATAGTGGTGCAACTATTCATGTTGCTATTACCTTATAGGGGTTCATAAGCAAATGAAAGCCAAGTGAAAGGGAGTCCAAGCTTAGAGTTGGAAACAATTTAGAGATAGATGTTGAGCAAGTAGAAGTAGTTAGATTGGTTTTGGAATCTGGATTTTGTTTGATTTTGGAGAACACTTTTTGTGTTCCATCTTTTAGGAGAAATTTGGTTTCTGTTTCTATTTTGGACAAAATTGGATATCATTTTGCTATTGGAAACCAATATGTTTTTAGATTATAAATTGATTGGTGAATGTGTTTTGTTCGATAATTTATATAGACTATGTTTGGATGATGAGAGAGATTGTGAAGCCAACGTTGTGGCTAAACGATCCTTAATTAAAGAAAAATCTTATTCATTATGACACAAATGTTTAGGTCATATATCTAGAGAAAGAATTGGAAGACTAGTAAAAAATGACATTCTTCCTTCTCTTGATTTTGAGGATCTAGATGTTTGTGTGGATTGTATAAGGGGTAAATTGACTAAGAATAAAAAGAAAGGTCCTAATAGAAGTTTAGATCTTCTAGAGATTATTCATACTGATATTAGTGGACCTTATTCACGTACTATTTGTGGCAATAAATATTTTATCACTTTTATTGATGATTTTTCTCGTTATGGATATTTGTACTTGATAAATGAGAAATCATATGCTATTGAAATGTTTAAAATTTTCAAAACTGAGGTTGAGAAACAATTGGGAAAAGTCATTAAAATTGTCAGGTCTGATCATGGGGGTGAATATTATGGCAAATATGATGAGACTGGTCAACATATGGGAGAGTTTGCCAAATATTTGCAAGAATATGGAATAGTTGCTCAATATACCATGTCTGGTAGTCCTGAACAAAATGGTGTCGCTGAAAGGCATAATCGTACTTTGAAAGATATTATGAGGGGCATGATGAGTAGGTCTAACTTACTTGAATTCTTATGGGGTGAAGCAATTAAAACTGCCCTTTATATTTTGAACCGTATCCTTAGCAAATCTGTACCAAAAACACCTTTTGAGTTATGGACTGGTAAAAACCTAGTTTGACCCATTTTCATGTTTGGGGTTGTCTTGCCGAGGTTAGAATATATAATCCAAATGAGAAGAATACTGACCCTAGAACTACCCGTTGTTACTTTATAGGGTACCTAGCCCATTCTAAAGGATACAAGTTCTATTGTCCTACACGTGGCACAAGAATTGTAGAGTCTTTGACTGTAAAGTTTTTTGAGATGGATGTTGCTGATCTAGACATTTCTCAACCGCTTGTTTGTGGTGTACAAAATGAAATTGCAACCATTCATTTACCTTTTTCACATGAAAGGATAATAAGAGTTCCTTTTCAAGTAGGTGGTGGTGGTGAGGGTGCAATCGATCTTCCTCCTCCTGTTGACAATCCTCTGAAGCCTGTTATAGCTGAACCATTACCTGTTAGAAGGTCTGTTAGGGTGAGAAGGTCAGCAATTTCAGATGATTATGAGGTCTATCTTGGTGAATGTGATTATAATATAAGTCATGTTATTGATCCTGTATCTTATGATGAGGTTGTAAATAGTGTTTATTCTAAATTATGGATTGATGCTATGAAAGATGAAATGACATCAATGAGTCATAACAGAGTTTGGGAACTAGTGGAACTTCCTTCTAATAATAAACCCATAGGTTGCAAATGGGTATACAAAACCAAAAAAGATTTTAAAGGAAAGGTTGAGAAGTTTAAAGCTAGATTGGTTGCTAAGGGGTTCACACAGCGTGAAGGTGTTGATTATAATGAGACTTTTTCCTCTATTTCTTCTAAAGATTCCTTTAGAATAATTATGGCCTTGGTTGCACATTTTGATTTAGAATTACATCAAATGGATGTCAAAACGACATTCTTAAATGATGATTTGGGTGAGTAAGTTTATATGGTGCAACCGAAAGGTTTTAAAGAAAGTGGTAAAGAACACTTAGTTTTTAAACTAAAGAAATCTATTTATGGTCTCAAACAAGTTTCGCGTCAATGGTATCTCAAGTTTGATGGGATAGTTACTTCACTTGGTTTCACAGAGAACAAGATTGATCAGTGCATTTAACATAAGATCAGTGGGAGTAAATTTATATTTCTTGTTCTTTATGTTGATGATATTTTATTGGCTAGTAATGACATGGGGATGATTTGTGAAACTAAACAGTTACTCTCTAAGACTTTTGATATGAAAGATCTTGGAGAGGCATCTTTTGTCTTGGGTATTGAGATTCGTCATGATCGATCTCGTCATTACTAAGTCTTTCTCAAAGGGCATATATTGATCGTGTGCTCAGTAGATTCAATATGCAATCTTACAAAGGTGGCGATACTCCTGTGGTGAAAAGAGATAAATTCAGTAAGGAGCA
>CATIWR010080039.1:0-50357 GCA_949677035.1 Omphalea diandra
TGGGAAGCTTGTTATATCTAGCTGCAACCAGACTAGACATCATGTTTGCAGCAAGTTTACTTTCAAGGTTCATGGAAAGTCCAAGCAAAATTCATCTTGGTGTTGCTAAAAGAGTATTGAGATATATTGCAGGCACTACTAATCTTGGTCTCTGGTTTAGCAAGTGTGAAAGTGATGAATTGCAGGGGTATGCTGATAGTGATTGGGCTGGAAGTGTTGATAATTTTAAAAGCACTTCTGGTTATGTGTTTTCTTTTGGAAGTGGGGCATTCTCTTGGAATTCAAAGAAGCAAAATGTTGTTGCTCAGTCATCTGCTGAAGCTGAGTATATCTCAACTGCAAATGCTGGAAATCAAACCATTTGGTTTAGAAAAGTGTTGACTGATCTTGGTTTTGTTCAAGCTAATCCAACAGTAATTTGGGTGGACAATAAGTCTGCCATTGCCATTGCAAAGAACCTGGTTCAGCATGGAAGAACAAAGCATATTCAAGTCAAGTTTCATGCAATTAGGGAGGCTGAAAAGGCTGAAGAAATCAAGCTCCAGCACTGTTGCTCAGAGGAACAGATTGCAGATATACTTACCAAAGCTCTTCTAAGAGCTAAGTTTGAATTTTTAAGATCAAAGCTTGGAGTCTTCAAGAAGAATATCAAGGAGGAGTGTTGGTCATTGACATTCTTCTAGAAGATTTTAAGAAAATATTTTTGAAGAGACTTGTTAGCAGATTTTTGGTAAAAAGCAGACACTATAACCATGCCTCTGTTGACAGCATGGTGTTTGTGTATTTGTGAGGACAATGAGTTGTAAAACAACATTCAACATGTTTGTATCAGCTATATGACCTGGTTTTTGTATTAATATGATGAATGAAAAAAAAAGAAACTTGTGTTTATGTTCCAACTTTTCTCTAAAAAACCTGTTATTCCAGCACTTGAAGTTTTAGACTTCTGTGTGAAAATGAACAATAAGCATTACATTTAAACAATTATTGGAATGCACTGAAAGTGCTAACAGCAATGTACAAATAATCTAAGGAAACCAACATTGCAAAGGGTACGAAATACCAGTAATGCATCCTGTTGTCTAATGCTCATGATCTCCAGGTCAATCCCTCTTAAGTAGTAATAAGTGTAAACATGTAAAGTAAAGGAAAGATTCAAATAATTGATCTTTCTAAGAGATATTATAGAGGTATCCAAATTCCAAAATCTATTTTCATATTCGCACCCTATTATCTTTTTACCATCTTTGATTTGCACAACTTTGTTAAGAACAACTTCCAAACCCTGTATAACATATTAAAAGGCAAACTAGCAAAACAAAACAAACTTTAATAACCAATCACACAATGAAAACAAATAAAACACGCTAACCATGCATAAAGCACCACAATACTTATTTTAAAAATTAAAAATGGAAATTATCATGATAATAAATTTAAATAAAGTAACAGATACAAAGATACACCTTTGTGTCACACCACCTGCAAGATTTTGAAGTTCCTCAATAGATGCAAGAGATGTCTCCTTGATCTGGTTAAATGCATCCCCCAAAGTCATTCCTTCATCATTTTGATTTACGCTTGGAGTTTCTTCAATTTTTGCATTTGATTTTGTGGAAGTGGCTTCTATGCTTTTAGTAGGACTAGATGAAGTATACAACTGAGTTTTTGTCTGACATTATTAGTTCATTAGTTACAAGCACAACCAATAATTTTTTTTCTAACAAATTATATATATAGATATAGATATATGAAAATGTGAGAATTTATTTTCCATACAGAATCAGTTTCCATTCTCCTGAAGACGATGCAGATCATCTGTGTCAACATTATCTTTGATGTTGATTGATTTATAAAGCTCTTGCTACACATCCAAACTATAAATGATGAGTGCTACTCCAAGTTGGTGTCATATTACCATTCATATAACTACTAGTAAGCACCTATGCAAAGCAATATTGTAGCATATCATGACTACTCCCAGAAAAGGCTCCCCATGTATTGCATTTAAGAAAAGTGTTTCAATAGCATAAGTTAATGAATTTTATATAACTGCGTTGTTGATAACAATAACAACATCAATAAAAGGCATATTTTCCCAAAAGCATACATGTGTTATGTGTGTGCATAAGCATACATATTAAAATAGAATTAAGGCATATGATACTGACTCCTAATTAATTAGCAAGATCCGTATAGAGTTGAAGAAGAATTGTGCATTCAAAACAACATCTAAAGTATGCTAAAGTCATGAATACTTCATGTAAAGCAATTACAATTAGGACCATTAGCGTCATAGACAACTATTACAAAATAACAATCTAACTTAAAACTATGAAAAAATATTAAAAAAAAACTTAGTTACCATTGAGGGAGAAACCCTTTTTCTTAAATCTATAGATGATTTGACCAACTTGAAAAGAATATAAATCTTTGTAAGTATAAAGGCCTCTATTGTTCTTAGCAATTGATAAAATCACACACCTTTTGCATGATAAGGACTTTTTAATTAGCAAGAGACTACAAAGTCCATTTCAATTTCTTGTCCTATATATCAATGGCATCTTTTATGCCTTGAAAACTAAGCTTTTATGCATCATAACACAAAATCAAATCTAGCCTGGTGCACAACAGAAAACCACTAAACTATTAAAACTTGCAAACAAAAATGAAATAAGAGGAATAATATGAAGTATAATGAAAAAGGTAGGGTATATGTGGTTAATAGTTACTACTTCCCCTGCATTAGTTGTATGCATCCTTATCTCTTTTTAGCTTTCGAGCATTTTCATTTCATCTTCTTAAAATTCCTAATAATCCCAATATCATTAGATCTAACTAGTTATAAACATGTGTGCCTCGTGTGTCCCACATCATTGCTATGCCCATAATGTCTTTCTGCCTTGTCATTTTTAGATTTATGGATTTTACAACCTGTTGTCTTCATAAAATGAGGGTCTTTAATGACATTAATATTGACATCATTTTAGGATGTAAAGATGCATTGGTTCCTTGATTTATTTTCCAAAGTTCTTCAACCATATAAGTTAAATTCTCTAATTCCTTTTTTGCCATTATAAAACCATCATTCATCCTTGATACATAATAACATAACGAATAACTATTTAGAGAACCACACCTAACCATTAAAGTAACATTTGGAACATCTTTAGGAGAGAATGGCATTTTTTTTATGTTAGGCTCTTGCTTCCTTAGTCCAACACTCAAGAATCAAAGTAGGGTGGAATAGTCATTAAGTGTTTATATTTCACAACACAGTATTTGATAGCATGGAATATCCCTTGACTCCCAAAGTTGACAAGAGCAAGTAATACCTTTACCCAATGGATAATAAACTACAATTCATCTCATGTTTGGTAGACAAACTATACACATTCCTTTATGATTATTCATCATAATGCACAATATTGAATAATGACCCATTTTTTAATTCCTTACGCACCTTAAAGAACACTTTTCTTGTATACACTCTGCTAGCATGTTGCTCAATACTAATGAGATAAGTTTGTAAAAGCAGTTATGTGTTGAAACTATCACAATCATTTTTCATTTCACGATATCTCATTCTTTGAAGACCATGATCATATTGTTGTACAAACTCATATAACTTAAGACGAGTTTGTAAGAAATTCAAGTATACATGTATACCTTCATAATGTTGTGTGCTTCTCATCCTAGCCAAGAACTTTCCTACAAAAATGCTCCAGCCCATCTTTCACACTTCTCATACATCTTTGAAACCCATGCATTATTCTGCAATCCTAAATCTTTAACCATTTTATGCCAAACCTCCTCAAACTCATGTGGTGTATCTATTTTCTTCAAACATCTCTCAAAAATTGCATAAAATCTATTATCATTTACATAGGAATGTGCATTCCGCTTAATATGACAATAATAGATTATATGCTTAGCATATGAAATTATCTTCTTAATTGCCTTTCGTAGGCCTTAGCCCCATTAGTGATAATAGACTATGGTTTTCTACCTTTCATGGCATCAAAAAAAATTCCCAAAATCCAAGTATAGGTGTTTTTAGTTTCATCAGGGAGTAATGCACAACTAAATACTACTATATCACAATGGTGATTTACTCCAACAAGCATCACAACATGCATTTTAAATGCATTAAATTTATATGTGGTATCAAATACTAATATATCACTAAAAAATGCGTAATCCAAATAGGATCTTGAGTCACATAAAAAATGCCTTAATTATTTTTAATATCTATAGTGTACTTGCAATAGTGTTCAATTTGAATCAAACATTAAACATGAGAATGAACTTTAAGAACTTTAAGAGCAAATGATCAGATATTTGGGAGAAATTCTAGAACGAGAATTTGTGTTCCTTTACATTCATAATTCATTTTTAACACAAAGGCAACTGATATAGCTGATACAAAAAAGAAGTTCTTAGATGTTGTTTAGAGCTCATTATAGCTTACCAAATACATTAACACCATACTTGTCATCAAACGTTTGGTTTAAAGAAAAATAACTAAAAGTCAAAATATAGTTGCCCATATTTAGCATGGTTATAGGTTTTGCTTTACACCAAAAAGCTGCTAATGATTTCTTTCTTCACAAAATCACTTTAAAGTCTTTTAGAAGAATGTCAAATCTTCTAACACTCCTCCTTGATATTCTTCTTAAAGACCCTAAGCTTTTACATTAAAACTTCAACCTTAGCTCTTAGAAGAGCTTTGTGAGTGTATCAGCAATCCGCTCTTTTGAGCAGCAATAGAGTTGAACTTCTCCAGCTTTTCTAGCCTCCCTTATTGCATGAAACTTGATATGGATATGCTTTATTCTTCCATGCTGAACTGGATTCGTTGTAACGATAATAACAGACTTGTTGTCTACCCATATTAGTGTAGGATTTGACTAAGTATAGTCGAGATTAGATAGGTTTTTTCTAAGCCAAATGGCTTGATTTCTAGCATTTACAGTTAAGATATACTTTGCTTCAGTAGATGATTGAGCCACTACCTTTTGCTTTTTTAAATTTCATAAGAATGCCCCACTTCCTAATGAAAACACACAACCAAAAGTGTTCTTAGAGTCATCAACACTTCTAGCCTAGTCACTATCAACATACCCCTACAATTCATCACTTTCGCACTTACTGAACTAGATATTAAGATCAGTAGTGCCTGTAATATATCTCAACACTCTGCTAGCAACACCAAGATGAATTTTGCTTGGACTTTGTATGAACCTAAAAAATAAACTTGTTGCAAACATGATGTCTGGTTTGGTTACAGCTAGATATAACAAGCTTCCCATAATGCTTCTAAAGACTGACGCTTTTTCTACTCCACGCCTATCTTCTTTAGTTAGCTTCTCATTCACCACTAAAGGTGTAGCAACAGGCTCCACTTTATTCAATTAAAATTTCTTGAGAACTTTCCAAGCATATTTAGTTTGAGAAATGAAAATGCCTTCATTTGATTGACTAATTTCCATTCCCAAGAAGAAAATCATCTCTTCCAAACTAGACATCTCAAACTCTTGCTGCATTTTCTTCTTGAAATTTTCAACTTCCAAATCATCTCCTCCTGTCACTAAAAGATCATCCACATACAAGGATAAAATCAGCCTTACTTATTCTTCATCTTTCATGACATATAAAGTGACATCATTGCTACTTTTGTGAAAGCCTTGTTGCAACAGATAGGTGTTAATTTTGTTGTAACAAGCTCTTGGAGCTTGCTTTAGCCCATAAAGAGCTTTGTTAGGCTTATACACATTCCCTTCTTCACCTAAGATTATAAAGCCTTCAGGTTGCTCCACAAACATATCCTCCTCTACCACCATTTAGGAATGCTGATTTTACATCAAGATGAAAGATTTTTTAATTCCTTTTTGCTACAAGTGCTACCATAAGCCTCATTGTATCATGCCTTACTACTAGTGCAAATGTATCAGTGTAATCAACTCCAGCTTATTGAAGATAGTCTTTAATGACCAATCTAGCCTTAAGTTTTTTTTTCTTTTTTGTAGAATAAGTAGGATTTCGTTTAGTTCTATAAACCCACTTAACTCTTATTTCTTATGAGTTTCAAGCTTTTTAACCAACTTCCATATGTCATTCTTCTTTATCATGCTATTCTCCTCCTTCATGGCTTTCCTTCAACCTTTATGACCTGATGTTTCATCATAGCTTACTGGTTCAAGAGTGACTATGTTGCATCTATCATAAATCTCTTGTAATAGTCATGTTCCTCTCATAGCATGCTCAGTATCACTATTGAGCTTTCTTCATCTTCAAGTGCCTCAATCTCAACTTTATCTTAAAGCTTTCCCTCATTCTAATCCCATTTAGTAGCTTTATAAAATTTCAAATTCCTGTTAACAAACAGTTTCTCTATTTTGGGATTGAACATTCTATATCCCTTAGTGATGTTGCTATAAGTAATGAAGATACCAATCTCTGACTTCTTGACAAGTTTATCTCTCTTTTTATTAAGCACATGAGAATAACATATACTTCGAAACACCCCAAAATGCTCCACTAATGGTTTGGTTCCATGCCACATTTCAAAATGGAACCTTTCCATTTAATGTTGTTATTGGTAACAAATTCAGCAAATACATAGCAACATTGACTATCTCAGCCTATAAATTCTTTCGCAAGTTCTTCTCATGCATCAAACACCTAGCCATCTCCATCATAGTTATATTCTTCCTTTCACTCACTCCATTTTGCTATGGAGTGTTGGGAACTATGAGCTGGTGCTTGATCCTTTATTTGTCACAAACAACCTTGAAATCTTTTGAAACATATTCAGTTCTATTATCTTATCTCAACATTTTGATTCTTTCTGTACTTGCGCTTTAAACTTCACAAACTCACTTAGCACCTCTGATTTCTGCTTCAAAAAACTCACCCATCAATACCTAGAGTAATCATCAACGAATAATAGAAAGTATTTACTATTATTCAAAGATGAAACACTCATATGTCCATACACATCAGAATCCACCAGCTGTAATTTTTCAGTAGCTCTCCAGCTGCTTGACTAACCTCCTTCACCTTGCTTTACCAGAAATGCTTCTTCAATTGCCTCTCCTTGCCTTATGCTAAATCTCTACTCTATAGCATGAAAGGCATTCATCACTTCAGTTAAAGTGATGGTGGACAAGTATTTAGTGTCTTTCAATAAAGAGAACTTTGCCTTGAATCTTGTTGGAACGCTCATTAGAACCTTACTCACTATCCTCTTATCTAGCAGCTCCTCTTCAAGAAAGTCTCAGCTGGTTAACCACTATCATCAACCTATCACTATAATCCTTAAGTGTTTCAGTGTCTCCATATCAAAGTCCTTCTATAAATTCAAGACTTGAATTTGTTTGGTCCTAACATGCCGTAGAACTCCTCCTTAAGCTAACCCCAGGCTTGTTTTGTTATCTCACAATTCATAATTTTGGTGAAGATTAACTCTAAAATAGAGGAATGGATTGCAACAAGAGCCTTGTATTTCTTAGCACATTCCTCACTATGTTGGTGGATTTGTGTTATGGTAGGATTGGATCTCAATGTTGTTAGTTCTCTACCTATTCTCGCAACATTCCAGAGGTCAAATGTCCTTAAAGAAGCCTTCATTTTCATAACCTAGACTTGGTAATTTTCACCATTAAAGTTGGGTGGTGTAGGAGTTGAGAATCCCTTTAAAGCCATCAATTTTCACTCAAGGTATTTAGGTCTTTTGGCAAGGGTTAAGCTCATTTGTTTTCTCTCTTTCCAACCCTTAAAGATCTATGAAAGCTTTGATACCATGTTCAATTTAAATCAAACATTAAACATAAGAATGAACTTTAAGAACTCTAAAAGCAAATGATTAATTATTTGGGAGAAATTTTGGAACTAGAACGTGTGTTCCTTTTCATTCATAATTTATTTTTAACATAAAAGGCAACTTATATAATTAATACCAAAAAGAGTTCTTGGATGTTGTTTACAGCTTATTATAGCTTAACAAATACACTAACACCATACTTGTCATCAAAGGTATGGTTTAAAGAAAAATAACTAAAAGTTAAAATAGAGCAACCCATACTTCACATGGTTATGGCTTTTACTTTACACCAAAAATCTACTATGATTTCTTTCTTCACAAAATCACTTGAAAGTGTTCTAGAAGAATGTCAAATATGCTAACAAATAGAAATATGGATTTGTTTTAGCTTTGGCATACAAGTAAACTAAGGTAGTCTCTGAATCACTACCAACAATTTGATCTCTGCAGTTAGCATCCATAAAGTTATATAAGTCCTTGGTTATGAAACCAACATGTTTATATCCATCTCCTTGATTTACCATAAAATCCATTATCTAACTGGTTTTAACACCTACTCCTTGTGTTAACTACACTTGAGCCTTATTTGCATCCTTCACTGATCTATGGCAATGAAGAAACTATGATTCTTCCATAAAAACTAATGGATGGTTATGAATTAGATCAAATTTCATTACCACATATTTCTCGATATTTTATCTAACTTAATACAAAATGAAGCAAGAAAACCAGTTCTAGTTACTTCTTTAGCCTCTCTCTCTCTTCCCATTTTCTCTCTCTAAGTGTTTTTGCAATCAAAATCCTTGCTTGTAACAAACCCATTTTTTAAATGCAACCACTCCCTTTGAATTCATTTTCTTGTCATCTCTACGTATGCTAAAACCCATTACCATGCTACATATTCGATAGTATTTCTAGACATACTATAAAACAACACTTGAATTAATTACAAAAAAAGAAATGCAATAAGGAGAATAACATATATATTGCAAAAAAGTTAACTTGATGCCAAAAGTTTTCATATGTTTAGCAATTAGTTTGGATCAGGTTTTAAACTATGACAACTTATTCTAGACATTTAGAATCATATATAGAATTAAACATGTGCACTCATTATATTTTTTTAAATTTTTCATGTTGTTTTTAGTTGATTATGCTAGTTCGATAATAATTATTGTTAGCCCTTTACTATTGAATTATAATACAATCATTAATTTTTATTTATACAAATAAATTCAATTAATTTTAAGTTTGTTTAATAAGTTTACTTAAACTAAAATTTTAAAAGAGATTTAGCTAAAATAAATATTTTAGGAGTTTAAGGTTTTGATGTGAAAACTTAATCTCACATTATATGCTTTTAGAGAACTATATTAAAGAAATTTACTTAACATTATATGATAATATTGACAAAAATTTTATGAAAAGATGATAACAATAGTCTTATTATAAAAATCTCAAAGTTAAATATTTATTCCAATACTAATTGAAGTTTAGTGTTTGAATTAAAACAATAATAAGCACAATAGACATAAGCATACTTAAACTCAAAAATTCACATAAAATAATAATATAATAAATAATTAGTTTTCATTATCATTATTATTATGTTATTGTACAATTAAAATAGATTGTAATTAATTTTTATATTAATTACGCATGGGATTTAAATTTACAATCTCATAATTTTAAAAACTCTAGTTCAAATTAAAATTAAAATGAATCTCTTTTAAAAACTACAATAATTTGAATAATAATCAAAATTAAATTCTCTTTACCCTACTTAATCAATTTTATAATTCCTTCAAATAGTCCCAATATAAGAGATTAATTCATGTCCCAACCTTAATCAATTATAGCTCAAAACCAATAAAATAAACCAAACTCATTATCCATATGAAATCACTAAGAAAATGAATCAAAATCTACGATAATTCGTACAACAATCAAAATTGAATTCTCTTTACCAGCTTGATTGATTCTTTAATCCCTTCAAATAATCCCAATACAAAGTTCATATGCCAAGCTTTATCAATTATTGCTCAAAACAAACAAGATAAATAAATCCCATTATCCATAGGAAATCACCAAGAAAATGACAAAAATGAAAAGCAACATTCAATTAACCCAAGCTTGGATGCAACCCAGATGGAAACAAAGACATAACAACAAAAAGGAAGAAAGAACAACACAACATACTGTTTACAAATTGAAAACCCGCTTAAATGAAAACTTACCTAGATCTAATTGATGTCTAAAATCAATTTAGAATCTCAATTGCAAACTCAGCCTGGCAGCCAACCATTGACTTATTTTGTCTTTACCACGTATCACAACTGTCAGTAACAATTGCATGATTCCCTTTCTTCTCCACTAAAATTGCAATGAAATTATAAACTCAGAGAGGTACTTTTATGGAATATATGAGAAAACCCAAAGAGATGGGTTCTTGAAACAAAAGTTGAACGTTGAGATTTATAGTGTATCCAATATAAAGATGTTTATAGGGAGACTCATAAAGATAAAGTATCAATAAATACACAAATGGAAAAAGAGGCATTTAACAGAGAGGTTTTGAAAGAGACTCATAGAGAAGGAGGAATTTGAGAGAGAAGTGTTTGAACAAGTCTCATGGGAGAGAGAGGCTTTTGAGAGAGTATAATGTATTTGTTGTTCAGTGAATATATTGTATTGAATATCACGTGTTAATTTTACGTTACTTCTATATCAATATAGAATTTGAGGTATTATGTAATATATGTATATATCCTTAAATAAAAACTCTATCCTAGCCTTCCTTGTCATGATCCTCATGTATAAAACTTGTAATAGTCAACTAATTGGGGTGAGCCTTTCATACTTAATGAATATATAAGTTCATATCTCCTCAAGTTAAAACATCATACATCAAAATAATATACATATATAGGTAATCAATACAAGTCATAAAATATCTTCATTCACATAAAAACATATCATAAATGCAATTAATGTAACCTAAGTCCAAATGGAAAAACCTCAGTAAGGCATTATGAGAGACTTCATCTCTATCCCATAAGCCAATCCTTACTCCAGGGATGTTTGCTCACTTATCGACTTAACATTATATCTCTCACTAGGGAATTGCCTCACCAACCACGCCTTTTTCTTACATAAGAGGGTGCCCTCAACAACTGTGTCATGGATGTAATCTTTTCATTTAATATTATAATTAAATTACATCATCAATCCAAACATAGCCATCCATGTATTAATGGAATCCCTATATCATCCTTAGGATTACCAACACATATAAGCAATATCATTACTTTTCATATATCATCATCATCATCAATGCATATGACATTAAATGTGTATATTAAGTAAGATAAACATATTTAAATATATGTGTAAATATATACTTAATCATAGTCATAGCCTATACATCAAACATTGATTATATCAAAACATAGTTTGTATGATGCAGAAAGGTTAAGCTTTGAAATATAAGGTTACTTGAGGAAGTATTGGAATATCTACTCACCTTAAGCTATATCTCTTTCCTAAAATGCATAAATTCTACTTATCTTGATTAATATCATAATCTCTAATAGCACTTAGCAATTACAAACAAATATCAATCAAACTAACTCTATTTTTAAAGGAAATAACTTAACTTTCGTTAACATGACACTAATCATAAATATAGAGTATCAAACAAATTTAAGGAAACCCATTTAATATCAATCTTCCTTCAAAAATCAAGCTAGTCACATAAGAAAACTTATAATGTTTATGAAGACATCAACTTTGCCTTTAGTGCAACTAAGGTGCAAAACACCATTCAAGCTTAATTTCCTTCTCAAATATGAATACTAGAACACTAATTATCATTTAATAAACCATCAAACATGAAGAACAAAGAGAAATAACCCATAATCCTCAAGTATATCTAAAACCCTTTTAAAGATAACATCACCTTTCATGCCATACTGACACCAAACTTCATCTCTTCTATCACCACCAAACTCAAAAATACTAGAAAATTACTTATTCAAATATATAAAAATATACAAGAAATATGAAAGATGATAACTTACTTGAAATAGGAAGGATAAAATCACCAACTTGCTTAAAAGATGAAAGAAGATAGAGGACTAAACTTATTTTGGTGGCCATGGATAGTGGAAACATTTTAGGAGGGTTTGGGTGAGTTTTGGACTGATAAAAACTGAAGAAATCTAATGTTTATTAATGGAACTGAAAGGAAGAAGGTGGTGAGGTGGTAAGGAGGCTGCAAAATGACCATTTTTGATATGGTAACTTGTTTTTTGGCTACCAATTAAGGTTTAATTACTTAAAGTTTTTCCTATTCAAGGATTTTTGCTTTAATATTTTGACTTGATGTTTAATAATTAATTTCTAATAAAAATAGGTAGCCAAAATGCTTTCTAAAGTCTACTAAAGTGTATCTTCTAAAGCATATAACTTGTGGAAGCAAGCATATAACTTACATAAGCTTTGCTTTCAAATCTTCCTTTCTTCCTCCAAAAAACTTTAAATACCCACTTTGGATATTTAATACTCATCTAAAACACATCATTATCATGTCATTTAAATGTATATAGGTGCACATATTAAGCGTACATTAAACAAACATAAGCAACGACATCAAGATAAGGTAGTTATGCAACTATCCAACTCTTCTTTCCTTCTTTCGGGATACTTCAAATACAAACTCTAGGCATTTAGAACTCATCTAAAAACACATTATTATCATATCATTTAATTGTACCTTAGGTGCATACATTAGTCATACATTAAACAAACATAATCAATAACATTAAAACAAGGCAACTAGGTGTTAAACCTTACACTAAAACAATTCAATCACACTCCAAACCTTACACCAACCAAGCCTAGATGGATGTATATAAAACTAAAGGTCTATATAGACAATCTTTGGTTTGTACAGATAGATTTCAAACCTTAAACTTTAGAATATTCATTGATCCTATAAGAGTGAGAGAAAGGAAGGAATAAGATACAATCTATGCTATGGGGCACAGTTGCACCCATTCCTTCTTTAAATACCCCTCATTTTAAGGGGAAAGGAAAGGCTAAGAGAACCATAAAGAAACACTACCAAATTAAAAACTTAACCTTAGAATTATTATTCCTTAGCAAAAATCCCAAACACATTAACATAGGGTTAAGTGATTTAAGATAAAACCCAAGCTTAGCCCCTTTAATGATTGTTTACTTTGCATATTTGGAGAGATTCTTGCACTTATAGTGCCCCTGAGGGCTAAGAGTAAACCATAGGCCACATTAGTGCTTTTTTTCCCTTTACCCTTCTTCTTATTCTTTTTATTTTCTTCTTTTTTAGATTTTGCTTAAAATAGACCTAGTTATCTATACAAACACTTAGTTGTTTGTACAACCTATTATATGGTTTGTACATACCACCAGTTGATCTATAAAACCACTGCTACTATTTACATAAATTGCTGACATTAATCTTCTTCCTTACTTTCCTTTATGACTTTTAGCTTTATTTCCATTTCCTAAGCCTTAGAATGGGATAGATTACAATAACCAATAAATCTCATCCCCTATCTTTAGGTTACACTCTACAAATTAACTTGATTTAAGATGATTTGCATTCTCCACGTTTTCTTTATCTTATTTTCTTATTTTGGTAAGTATAGTTGTGAATGAAAATGATAAGGAAAGGCTCATGAGTGCAATGACCCCTTGATTTACAACTATTTAATGGGTATTTTTGGTGTTCATTTTGGCCTTTTGCCATTTTTTCTATCTAACAACCTTACAGGAGGGTGGATTAATGCTTACATGTCTAACTTCCCTACTTCATTATCTTGATGGTATAAGTAGTAAAATTGTTTCATATGGGGAAGGATTAACATTCTAAGGACCCAATTTTTTATCCTTCACATTATGTCCATTTAGGTTTTCTTTATTTTTTTGGTATATTAGTTGTCTTATCATTCTAGCTTAGAACTTATTCTCATCCATGGCTAGGTATGCTTCTTACATTGCTCTGGGCATAACAAACATACATAAGGAAGTTTTAGAGAGGATTTTAGAACTCCTGTGACCCTACATTTTTGCCTTACATTCTACCCTACCATGTGCCCCTTGAGTTTCGGTCGAACTAGTAGAATCTTACTTATGACTCCATCCTTTTATCGATCAACGAGGGATTGAGAAGATGGGGCTCTTTACATTAGTATAGACCCTAAGATATGGTATGTGTTTGGACCAATGAGGGATCCTTTTAGGCCTTGCATAATCTAAAGCCTAAGTCCAAAATGATGGTTATCGGGGGACAAATGTGGGACAATACATTGGTACTATCCTTGAGAAATATGGAGTCGCCATCCGACTTTGGTTGCAACAAAAATCTAGGAAAGGTAAAATCTGAACCTAATCTAAGTCAATTAGAAGGTCTATTTTGTCTTCACCCCATCAGACATTGGGTTCAAAAATTAGGTACAACTTAGGGAAGAGGTTAGGCACCCTTAAGTTGTTGGATATTGGGATCCTACCTTCGAGCATCTTTAGTTCACTTTTAATATTTTAATTGAATTATTAATTAGTCCGATTAATGGTCCTAAGCATACCTCTAGTGCAATCAAACCAATCAAATCATTCCATCAATCCAAAAGGAGTGGGGTCATGCATTATGGTATAGGGATAATCATGCATCTTATCATCTAAACATAACATGCACACAACATCATTTGTGATAATAAAAAAGGATCATTGAGACCATTATTCATGGCCTAACTTAAGTCAAATACCTACACCATAAAAAATGCATAAGTTAGTAACTAAAATAGACAAAAAAAAATCAAGGAATCAAATAAAAGTCATTAATAATCTTACCATATTTCCATAGTCAAGATAACTAAACATGTATCTAAGTCCATAATAACATATCCCAACATCACATAAAAATATGACAATAACAAACAAACACAAAGATATGAGTTATGATGCATGGAGAAACATAAACATGAGATGCAAACACTTTAAAGGATGTTCAATGGCCTAGGGCAAAGATGGTCAAAAATTAATCATTAGGTTATGAAAACCTTCCTCCTCATGGCTCTCAAAGAGCATAACATCCATAGCACCTCTAACCATGACACTACTAAAAAAAAAAATCAGATTTAGTTATTGTAAAAAAGTAGTAGCTAAGCCCTGTTCTGGTAGTAGCTCGGGCTTTGATGACTACCTTAGCAAATAACATAGTGTAATCGTTATTTTTCTAATAGCTAAGTTGAAATTAGCTACTAAGTAATAGTTATCTAGCTATTACACCTATGTAGTCGCTAAGTAGTTTATAAATAACGACTACTAAAATATAGTAGCTAAGACAAGAAAAGCAATAAATAATTAATGGTGGAGGTGACTATGTATACTTCAAATAATGTCTATTTAGTGACTAAACAATGTAGTAGCTAAGGTATAATTTAGGGACTAAAATTTTTTTAGTCGCTATTTAATGACTACCTTATGTTGTCACTATTTAGTGACTACAATAATTGTAGTCGCTAAGTTGTACAATTTAGCTACTACTATGCTTGTAGTAGCTAAATAGAAACTGTTTAGCTACTACATCTGGTAATCGCTAAGGTCTCTTTTTTAGCTACTAACCCATATGTAGTAGCTAAGTTGAGACTATTTAGGTAACACTTGTTATAATTGCTAATAATTTTTAGTAATATTAAATTTAATTAAATTTTCATTATTTATTAACAATTTTAATAATATTAAATGTAATTTAATTTTAATTTTTATTAATAATATTTATTAATATGATTTGTTATTAATATTAATAATTATTTATAAATATTGTTTATTGATATTATTTAATAATATTAATATTGAAAAAGTTAAAATGAAGTGAAATTATAAAATCCTATTATTACAATAAAGAAAAACATTAAAATCCCATGTTTTAAAAGAAAAAGTACAGTTAAAGCCTCATCACATGTTTTATAACTAAAAATTATAATAAAAACAGTACACTAAAGGTCGTCTACAAATGTGTCTGGGCAGGTCAACTATGGGGGGATCGTCTGTCACAACTCGTAAGAAGATCACATCTTCATCGACGGTTGCATCAATCTCTTCTCCTGCTTCCTGTCTTTCTGCAATTCATTGTCTTTCTTCTTATATTTGTCAATGAACATTGCCCTACAAAATTGGAATGTTGAAATAATATATTAATATATAATTAAAAATTTAACATAATAAAATATTAATTTATTTTATAATTACTTATCTATAGATTGTGAGACCTATCATCAATCCAATCTTGAGGAGCCTTGCAAGTGTGCATAAATTTATGGCCGGTACAAGGGGATAGTTCTGGTTGGTTTTCTTTTTTTTTTTTTCCCTATACAATTATGTATATATATGTGCATAAGAATGAAAATAAATATTTAAAAATAATAAATACATAATTCCCACTTGTTCCATATTATCACATATTTTCAACATTGATAGATGGTCCATAATTTAAAAAAGAGAGAGAGAGAGAGAGAAAAGTAATGTCAAATCTGCCATTTAAGTGATGTTATACTTGCATTCTGAAATTAAAATTTCCATATTCCTTTTGAAGCTAATGAATAATAAGGCTTTAGAGCCAAAAAGGCAACGACAAAGCAGATGGTAGTGAATAAGCAATCTTCCTCTCCTTGTTATTATTGAGACAAAAAAGGTACATTTTTTAAGAAAAATAAACAAAAAAAAAAAAGCAAATAAGTGTGGAAATAGGCAGACAAGAACTAATACCAAATAAATGGAAATACGGAATGTAAATAAATAGCATCAATATCTAACTATTATGACTAAATGACAAGTGTAAAGTGATTAAAAAAAAGTTCCCTTCATAAAGTGTGCAAGGAATAAATTTATATCATATATTCAAAACTAAGACAATTAACCAACTTTGATCTAATGTTGCATCAACTGCACTTCAATTCAACTAGTTAAAATTTGAGTATCATCTATTACAAGTATAGAGGCAAAAATTGTATTCCTAGCCAAATCAAATACAAGCTTAATGAGACATCATGTTTTTGCTATATTTTTACATGCAACTCTAAGTGTATATGTATAAAAAGAAGTATGAATGCTAACTCGATGTGTTTTACCATGTGTTTGTTTAGTAAATCCATAAAATATTTATCCTACCTGTCCCAAGTATCCAAATATTTTTAGATTATAAAAGATTAAAGAAAATTGCTAACTATTTATAACTTGGAAAAAAAAATTTATTTGGGCTCTTGATATTATTTAGCATTTATTAGACTCCACTTAAAGAATTATTGTATAATTAATCACTTCAAGCAATTAATTAAAAACTTTTCCATAATGATAAATAAAATTGTTAGTATCAGAACAAGAATTATACCCTCAACACTATAAGATAAGTAGCTTTAAACAAATAGCTTATAGAGACAAGATAACATTAAGGATTTAAATGGATTTTTTATTATTACCTATTGAAGCATCATCAAATACAAGATTAAGCAATTAACAATCCAAAAAGTATTTTTTGGCCAAAGACTTGAAAGCAATGATAGGTTTAATTGACTTCACTTGGGAAAGCGCAATGGTGAAGAAATTGAGATGAAAGAAGAAGCATTGAGCATGGAATTAGGCTCGCATAAACAACCTAGCTTCCCTATCAAGTCAACTAAAACTCTCTAATATAAAGGAAATAAAAAATACATAATCTAGGACATGTTTCTTAAAGATTGCAACTCAAGAATCATAAATGTGATCTATACTATAAATATTTCTAATCCACTACTTTAAACTAGAAAATATTTACTTAGTTGAAACAATTTAAAGTAAAAAGAATAAAGAATGAGAAATCAAGCCACAGTATCCCCTAGAATCCTACATATATTAATACAAATTTTGTGGTTATCCTCAAAAAATTGGTTTGTAAGAAGGGTATGGTAGCTGGTACCATATGGTTATGCTTCCTGGCACTTAAGAGAACTATCACTTTATATAGATCAATGATATTAATAATAGAATAAGACTCAAAAGCACTAAAAGAATATTATGTTAAGAAAAAATAAATAGCTCAAAAAAATAATTAAAAAATGTATCCCACCACAAACTGAAATTCTATTCTATATGCAATAACTGCAGAAATTCTACTCCAAATGCAATTTTTAGGACACCAAACGAGATTAAATTAGAGTAAACTGCAACAATAGATATCATACACTAAAGCTCAAAAGATATACAACTAAGAAATTGCACCCTTTGTGTTGGTCTATAAGGCTCATCACTCCTCAACAATAGTCTCCCATCCATGTTAACTAATCAGAAACACAATAATTACCAATTTAATTAAATTAAATAGTTTCACACTTTGGGATGTAAATGTAGGTGATTGAGCATGGCAATATTGAATCCAGTAATCATTTTCAAATGGATTATAAGATGTAAACCAAAGGAAACACAATAAACTAAATAAAAAAAGATAATTTTATATTGTATTTTGGCCTAAAAGGAGTTCTCGAAGCGAGCTGGTATGAAACAATCCTGGCTCTTTCTATCTTTGTAAAACTCAAGGTAGTGACCTTCAATGTTGGAACCTTGTACGCCCTAATATCATATCGACAAATCACAGAGAAATGAAACACAAATCATTTCCCATATTCCACATTTTATCAACAAATAAATAGAAAATGAAATGCCGTGAGTAAGAAAATGAAAAAAAAAATCAAAATTTCTAATATTTTCCCCATTTTCTCAATGAACAAATGTAGCAAAAACAAAAAGGGGAATGCCATGAGGAAGAAATTTGAAAAATAAATTAACTTGAGACTTAATTCTCCTCAATTAATTGTAGGAAGATATTTTACAAAATCAAAATTCTCAAAGAATGAGATGGATATTCTTCTCCTTCTCGAAGAATGAAATAACTTTCATTTTTGTTTTCTCAAGAATCGAACAAAAAGAAAACCCTAGATGCACCTAAGCAATATTGTGAGAATCTTAAAGAATCATAACTATCAGAAATGGCGGTGGCAGCATAGTGCAAAGAGCATGTTAGGTTCGAGAAATATAGAAGTGGTGTCTACTAGGGTTCACGAAATTTGGAGGGGGCATAGTGAGAGGAGATCGATTTTATTAGGGGAGAGTGAATGATATATCAAATCTGAGGAAACTGAAATAACAATAGTGAAAGAGGTTCAAAAGATGAACCAGTATACTTATTTTTTCAAGTCACTTAGTGACTAACTAAAGTTTAGTGTCGACGCTTAGTGACTAACAAAATGTCAGTCCTTAATCTATTAAAATGTTTATTTTCATTTAGCTCGCGACTACAACAACATGTAGTCGTTATCCCTTACTGTTATAACATTCTAAATATTATATATAATATTTATAATATAATATATTATAATATTAATATTAATATTTTGTAATTTTGTATATTATATATTATGTATAATAATATATAATTATTATATAAATAATATATAATATAAATACTATATAATTATTAAAAAGAAATATTATGTATATTATATAAAATAATTTATAATACATAAATATATAAATTATAGAAATAATAAAAAAATATAAAAACACATTATAATTATATTTTATATGATATTTTATTTTGTATTAATATTATAAACTAATATTATATTATGAATATATAATTAATATTAAATATTATAATTAAGATAATGTTACATTATATATATTAAGATTATATATTTTATATAATATATTAATGTTAATTATATATAATAATTTATTATATAATATTATATTATATATAGTTAGCGACTACTTAGCTACTAAGCAGTAGTTGAGCTTAGCGACTAGTAAATGTAGTAGCTAAGCTACACAAAATTTACTTAACCTTAGCTACTACAATTGTTAGTCATTATTTAGTAACTACAAATCGTGTAGTCGCTATTTAAAGACTATTTAGCTACCACCAAAGGTAGTAGCTAAGTTTAGCGACTACTAAATATATAGTTGCCAAGGGATGAGCAGGAACGATTTATTTCATGCTTTTTTTTTCAGTATCCTTTTTGCTATTATTTTTTTATGTGCTCGTTATTTAGCGACTACATAACTACTATATTTTGGTAGCTATACATTAGTGTCATATATTTTGAGACTATGTAGTCTCTATTTAGTCGTTAACCTTTAGATAGTCACTAGGTAATCACTGAATAACTACTACCAAATAGCTACTAACATAGGTAGTAGCTATTTTTGTATTTTCTTATAGTGTGACAAAGGTTAGAATGCCATCTTTACAAAGGGAAATCACAAAACCAAAATAAGCTAATAACATTTTTGAAAATAGCCATGATCATGATAAGACTCTTATAGTCCTAAGTAACCTAAGTTCCTCACTTGGCCACTACTAAATTTAATCTAAACAGAAAACCTAATGTACCAATCAATCAAAATATGAAGGAACACTAAGTATTCATAGAAAATGCATCTTTAAACCATTTAAAACTTGTTCAAGATTCCATTTTTTTTTGAAATAAACAGCTTCCTTAGTTGTTTCGAGGCAACTATTCATTCAACTTATGTTGTAGAAAAAGGCACGATGTTATTGTAGAAAAGGCACGGTGTCTTACTTTGAGATTTTGCATTTCACTGAACCTCCATTCAAAGAAAACACATACCTGACTGTGATCAAAAGTCATCCTTGTCATATTAGAAGCTAACATCTACGCAACCACTTACAACCAGCTTGTCTTCTTATCCTCTCTATATATTAAGAATGCATCCTTAGTCCTTCTCAAGTACATAAGGATATTTTTAATTATTGTCTAGTAACTTTTACCAAGATTTGAGATATCTACTCGTTGTACTTAGTGCATATGAGACATCAGGTTGAATACATAACATAACATACATCATAGATCCAATAGTAGAAGCTCATGAAATCTTACTAATGAGCACTCGCTCATCTTATGTATGTGGATATTGAGTCTTGCTAAGAGTTATGCCATGTTACTTTGGTAAGAATCCTCTATTGGAATCTCACATACAGAACCTGTTTAGTACCTTATCAATGTATGTACTCTGACTTAAGTCGATAGGCTTTTATATCTATCACTATAAATCTTAATGCCTAAGATATATGCAGTTTCACTTAAGTCTTTCATTCAAAAGCATTTCCCTAACCACAATTTAACATTTTGTAAGGTAGGGATATCATTTCTAAAGAGTAATATGCCATCAACATATAGCACAAGGAAGACTATTGCATTCCCATTAATATGTTTGTAAATGCAAGGCTCATCTTCATTTTTTATGAAGCCAAACTCTTTGACTGCTTCATTAAAATGAAAATTCTAGTTTTAAGAAGTTTGCTTCAATCCATAAATGGATCTTTGAAGCTTACAGACCTTTCCAAAATTCTTAAGACTGATAAAATTTTTTAGTTATGTCATATGCACATCCTTAAGGAGATTCCTATTAAGAAATGTTGTTTTGACATCCATTTGTCATATCTCATATTCATAGTATGCAACTATAGAAAGGAGAATTCAAATGGATTTAAGAATAACAACTGGTGAAAAGTTTTCATCATAGTCTATACCAAGTATTTGCTTGTAAACTTTTACAACCAACATTGCTTTATAGGTATGGACTTTGTCATCCACGTATGTTTTCTTTTTTAAACCCATTTGCACCCAATAGTTTTTAAACCGTCAATTGGATTAATCAAAGTCCATACTTGATTGTCATACATGGATTTTTTTTTTTATGTCATGGCTTTTAGCCATTTCTCAGAGTTTAGACTATCCACAACCACTTGATAAGATGTGGGCTCACTTTGGTCTACAAGCATCACTTCATTGCTATCAGTTAAGAGAAATCCATATCTCTCAGGTATCTGATGTGTTCTTATAAACCTTGTAGAACTTGTATTACTTGTATAGGTTCAACAATTGCTTGCGAATCCTATTGAGATTTCATAAGTGGTTCAACATTATCTTGTGGTTCTCGAATTTCTTCAAGTTGAACTTTACTCCCATTGGTTCTTTTAGAAATGAACTCTCTCTTTAAAGACATCGTTCCGAGCAACAAACACTTTTCTCAAAAATATTGTAGAAGTAATATCCTTCAGTTTATTTAGGATATCCCATAAAATAACATCTATCTAATTTGGGTGCCAGTTTATCTAAAATTTGATGCTTCATATATATGTCACAATCTTAAATACTTAGAAAAGATAAACTAGGAGATTTCCTAATCTATATCTCATATTGTGTCTTTTCAACCACCTTAGATGGAACTCTATTTAGTATGAACACAACAGTTTCCAAAGCATACCCCCAAAATGAGATTGGAAGATCTGTCTGACTCATCATAGATCGAACCATATCTAATAAAGTTTCATTTCCCCATTTAGATACACCATTCCACTATGGTGTTCTTAGGGAGTTAATTTTGAGACTATCCCATAATCTTTAATATGTCACCACCTCAATCTAATCAAAGCGTTTTAATATTTTTACCAAGTTGATTTTATACTTCATTTTTAAAAATTTTAAACATTTCAGAAGATTTAGATTTTTATTCATAAGATAGATATAACATACCTACTATAATCATCTATTAAAGTGATGAAGTATTAAATGCCTTTTATAGCATTTGAACTTAATGCCCCACACACATTAGCATGTACTGGGCCTAATAAGTCATTAGCCTTTTCACTATGCCCTATGAAAGGGGTTTTAGTTATTTTTCCCAATAAACAAGATTCACATGTTTCTAATGATTTAAAATCAAATGAATTCAAAAGTCAATATGATTGGAGTGTTGATATGTGTTTCTTATTTATGTGGCCTAAATGACAGTGCTAGAGATACTCAGGATTTGAATCATTACATTTATGCTTTTTGGTATCAATATTATAGATAGACTCAACATTATTGTTTTCAAGATTTAGGACATAAAGATCATTTGATAGATTAACATAACCATAAAACATGTCATCATAAGAATTAGAGCATTTATTATTCATAATAATAAATTCAAAACCTTTCATGTCCAAACAAGAAATAGAAATAATTTTCCTACTCAAAGCATGCATATAATAACAATTATTCAAAGTCAAAATAAGTCCGCTAGGCAAAGCTAACTCATAAGTTCCTACAGCTAAGATAGCAACTCTTGCTCCATTAGCAACTTGTAGGTTCACCTCACCCTTGGCCAAAGATCTACTCCTTTTCAAATTTTGCACATTGTTGCAAATGTGAGATCCACTTCTAGTATCTAATACCCATGAAATGGATTTAGAAGTAGATAAATTGGCCTTTATAATATGGATACTAGGAGTAGTAACCTAAATGTCCCTTTTATTTTTTAGGTTATATGATAGAGCTTGTAATTTCTTTTCCAATGACCCATGTCATTACAGAAATGGTATGCTCCCTCCTTTAAAGGCTTAGGCTTAGGATTGGGTTGGGCTTGTTTAAATCCTTTTATAGCCTTTTTCCTTTCCTTTGCCTTCTTCTTCATTCTTTTCCCCTTATTACCCATCAAAATCTCTTTAGTATTATTCTTGATGTTTAGTTCAATAGTCTTGAGCATCCCATGTAACTCAAAAACACTTTTCTCTATACTATGCATGTTTTAATTCATAATGAATGCATTATATGCGTCAGGCACAAACTGGAGAATGATGTCAGCAACTAACTATTAGCTAATGGCAAGACCAAGTTTTTGTAAATGATCAAGATGATCCTTCATCTTCAAAACATGAGGAGTAACTGAGCTACTAATTGCTAACTTGCACAAGAGTAAACCTTTCAATTCAAGCCTTCTCTTGAAACATTTCTTGAGATGATCCACCATAGTATAAGCCTCAATTTCCATCAATTGCTTTTAAAGCTCTAATTCCATGCTAATATAAGCATAGGGCAAGTAACATCTATTGAGTCATTGGCATGGAGCATCTCTTTGGGCTCTAAGAGCATTAGTAGTAGGCTTTGCAGGGATAGGTTGATCTAGGACATATTCTTTCCTTTCTTGCTTAAGAACAATTCTCAAGTTTTTGTACCAGTCAAGGAAGTTTGTCCCATTAAATTTATCCTTCTCAAGGATCAATCACAATGATAAATTAAGGGCGTTGTTAAAGCCATAATTTATAACAAAGATATATAGAGTTCACTTTAGCCTTTTATTAAATATTAACTCCTACTAAATTTTATCAAATCATTAGCCTTCAAATTAGAAATTTTCAACGATTAAAATTTTAGAGGGCCAAGTTCCATAATTCACCTAATTCTAAGTAAGTTTTGGCTTATCACTTAAAATTTGATTATTTAAGTAGGTAACACTTTACCAATTACATTTTATGTAACTTTTAGATAAATATGGGATATTGACACATATGTCTGGACTTATCCCATTTAATGTCCTAGGTTCAAAACCGTTTTGGTAACCTAGTTAAGTGTAACCATTTCAAACTTATGGATATCACCATTATCCATCTTGTCTTACAAAGATGGCCCGATATACTTTGCTTTGGAAAAACCTATATTTAGGAATCCAAGTCTTAACAAGTGTTTGAATTATGGTAGGCTTTTTTATGACTTAATTTTATTGAAACATTTTACTAGTTTTTAACTTATTATGTATTTTTTATGTTGCATCATATAAATCACAAGCATTGCATCATAAGATCCATACATAATAATATTAAAAATAAATGCATCATAATATGACCATCAATCTAAATTGATCTTTACAAACCAATATGAAGAACAAAAGGTCAATCCTAGGGGTAAATCTTCATCTCCACGGATTTGTCTAGGTTGCCATTAATGGTCTCCTCTTCATGCCTTGAAGATCACCATCTTATGACATGAGAATAACCATCTTGTGTCTTAAAGGTCATCATTACAAGTTACAATTTACATAATAGTGACATACAATATTCTATTACTACTAATAAAATAAATGAATAGAATAAAATAAACGATATGCAAGCCATATTTAAAAATTATAAAATTTGAAAAAAAAAAAGAAATTAAAAGTAGCCAATCACATTAGTTTAAAGGGTCATGCCATGTACCATGCAAAAAAACATAGACAAAACACCCAAAATATGCTAAACAGATTGTGTTAGGCCAATTAATAATTTATGTAATAAAACCATTTGGGGTCAAGGAACAGTGACCCTTGCAAGGTCCTAGGGGCATCCCCCTTCAAATTTAGACACTATCAAATTTATGAATGTCCTCTACAGGTATCCACACAAATAGGTTCTCCAAAATGTAATACCAAGGTTGTTTGGCACACTCTTTTTTTAAACATTTTCTAAAGTTTAACATGAATATTCTATGTTATTTCAAAATATATATCTTAACTATTAAGATATATACACTTAATGTATATTTATTAGATACAGATAACTAGATATCTTATTTTTTTTAACTTTTAAAATGAAAAAATATCTAAAAATATCAAGATAATATCCATAATTATCTTAATATATATCAAGAGAGAAGAGAAAATACCATTTTGTTTTTGGGCTCATTTTAAGTATGTGACCTTGTAGGTTCACATAATGGTGGTAGTTAACCAAAACCTATTTCTAGCCCACAAGCCATAAGTAGCCTCTAATAAGACTATGAACTCTATGAATGCCCATAATCCAACTTAACCTATCTTACAAATAGTATTAAAATCCTTTTGTCACATTATATCTCAATTAAACATAAGACACAAATCATGTAATCCTTATGGAGTTCAATTATTTATTGATCTTCAAATAGATTGATGTAAAATGACATTGATAATCTTTATCAATTCATCCTCACATGGCAATGCAATCTTTTTAGTTTAACTTATCTAAGGGCCCAAAACTATATTTCTCATAAATATATAAGAGACAAATTCCTTTTCAATCACTCATATTCCTCTATATGATTTACTTCATCTCCAATATTAGTCTGTATAATTATTCTATCAAAGAAAATATTGGATTGTATCAAAACATGAAGTTCATTATATTAGAATCCAAGGTGATTTTCATATTAGAGTATTAAGTTAATACTATTGCATGAGAATCATTTATTTTTTATCACTAATTTTTTAACTCCAAAAAAAGAAATTAAAAAGTTGTTTAGGTAGAGATATTAGTGATTAGTTTCGTCACTAATTAGTAACAAATTTTCCATCACTAATTTTTGGCCTCCAAAATAAAATTTTAAAAATTGTTCAGGTAGAAAAATTAATGACAGATTTAGTTCCGTACTAAATTAACGATCGAATTTTTCATCACTAATTTTTAGGCTCCAAAATAAAATTTAAAAATTGTTTAGGTGGGAAAATTAGCGACGGATTTCATTTCTATCGATAAATAGCAACAAAAATTCTATTAATAATTTTTTTGGCTCCAAAATAAAATTTTTGAATTTTTTAAATTATTTTGCAATGGAATTTGTATTTTAGCAACGACAAATTCTGTCATTAAAATTTTTAACCTCCTATTTATTTCCTCCCCATTCATTTTTCATATTTTTTTCTCCATTCTTTCTCCTTTTATTTCTCTACTTTCTTTCTCTATTGTTTTCTCATTTCTTCCTTTCTTTCCTTCTTCTCATCCTTCCTCAGCCCCGCCTCCACCTCCCCTGTTGCACACTGTCACTTCCTCCACTGTCACCTCCTCCACCATTCGCCACCACCTCCTTTACCACTTCCCCCACTGTCGCCTCCTCCATTGTCTCCCCCTTCGCCACTTCCTCCACCACCACCTCCTCCACCAATGCTTTCTCCATATTGTTATGTTAATTAAGAATATGTAATTTTTAATATTTGTTAGTTGAAAATATGTAATTATTAATTTGTGTTATTTGAAAATATGTAATTGTTAATTTTTTGTTACTTGAAAACATGCAATTGTTAATTTTTTTTGTTAATTGAAAATGTACAGTTATAAATTTATAACTTTAAAGTTATTAAAGTTCATTTTATTATTTATAGTTGTTAATGTTTATTTTAAAACTTTATGTTCATTTATTTTATAATTGATAACATATTGACATTTAGATTTAACGAATTTATAATAAATTAACATTAATATTCAATAAATTGATATTTTATAAATATGATATTCAAATCATTAATATGATAAATTCATTAATTTTAATTTTACTAAATTTAATTTTTTAAAATAAATAAATAAATAGTAAATATTTATTTTTAATAAAAATTTATAAGTTTAAAATATAAAATATAAATATAAATATTAAAATATTAAATATTAAATAAATTTATAGCGACGAAATAGTGTTGAAAATCTATCAAACTAGTGTCAAACTCACAACAAAAATTTTTGTAATTAAGCTTAGCGACAAAACTTTATGTTGCTATTTCATCATTATTTTTAGCAACGGAAAATTTTATCGCTAAACTTACTTATAAAATTGTGACAGAATCTTAGCAATAGAAAATTTTGTCGCTACGGCTAGCGACGGAATTAAATTTCCTTGATAGCCCTTAGTGACCACCAATTTAGCGATAGCCTTAAGTTCGTCACTAAGGCAGTTTAGTGACAAATTTTGTCTAGTTCGCAATAGAAAATGTAACATCCCTATCTACATTCATTGGCATTCTTACATGAACAAACATATTCATTGCATAAATGATTTGCAATCTCACATGAACATATATAATGGATAAATGATCATTTAGATATGTGAATTGGATAAGCAGGATGATGACACTTTCACCATTGCATTTGAGACACTTGAACATATGTGTAACATTTGTATAATTGCATGGCAAATTATCTTATGTTGTGTGCATGATATAACATCATACATAATGGTATTTTAGAGCTTATTTAAAAGTATAAGGAGCATATGGAGATTAGGAGATGGATGGAGGTGATGAAAGAGTGAAGAAGAGAGACTAAAAGAGGAATATTGAACTTTCAACTAATGGTAGTGAGACACCATGATTTTGTCTTATTAGGGTAGGTATACAAATTACAATTTTCATCTTTTAGGATTAGATTACAGAGCCAACAATGGGAGGGAGTGCAGAAAATAGAAAGAAAGAAATGATGAAAGGAGGAGGAGGAGTAAGAAGAAGAAGAAAAAGAAGAAGAGGGAGAAGAGTAAGCTAGCTTGGAGAAAATCCTAAGTTTTCTAATTTTGGCAAAAGAGGCCAGTGATTTTATCTTCTTTCCACATAAAATTTCTCCCTCATAACATGTTAAACATGCATGATTAAGAAGAATTATGGAGTAATTTGAGGTAGAGCCCATGTATAGAGGTTGAAGCTCAAAAGAAACATGAGTTGATTGTGTTGATTTTGTTGTTAGAGCATATTTTGTACCCACGATTTCATAAACCTAGAAGAGAAATTAGGAAAATTGCAAATATATTAAATTTCTAGCTTTATACCCCATCTAAATGCATGTAAATCAGTTTTGCTTAATTTGGTGTGTGTGAGGAGATATGGCTCCTTCATTAGGTATGGTTCACAACCAACTGAAATCTCCTCAGCTTGTTGGTTTTCATATATTTTGATGACTTATGTATTGATTTAACTAAGTAAAAAACATGAAATTTGTAAGGTTATATCCCCTATAAATACCTATAAAGCAATTTTGCTTGATTTGTTATGTGGAAAGAGATATGGTTCATTGATTGTGACTGGCCCTAAATCTAATGAAACTTTATCAGTCTTTTAATTATATTTTCCAAGAATTTGATGGCCATAGAATCCAAATTTGAAGATGTTCCAAACTTGAAAGTTGTATAGTTATTTCTGCTACATGTATGTGAAATATTTTTAACCAAATTTAGCATGGTTGATGACATATTGCCCCTTTATCGTGACTGATTATCAACATGTTGAAAACATGCTCACCCTGAGATTGGTCATTTGTTTTGGTGACTTTATAGACTGAATTAGACAATGAGTAAAACATGAATAATGTTCCTTTATGTGTTTTTTAACTTTTCATAGATCATTTTTGCAATTGGATTTGTACAATTTAAGATATACCTAAGATTGTAAGACCTACTCATAATGAGATGACATTGACACAGGGCAGAATTCAAAAATTCACCACATTTTCTATATATCTTATATTGATTTAAAATTTGACTTTGTTGTATCATTATGTGTCTAGTTTATTTTGAAAAAAGAATTAAGTCATTTGGATAAGTATATCTAGAGTTATTGACTGTACCAAGGTCAAGCTGCCATATAAGGAAAATATGCATAGCACTAGGTCCAATTTCATGGAACATAACCATAGTTGCATACCAAGCATTCAAAATCATTTTGACATACTTATAACCAAGTATATATCAAATGTTAGGGTCTCAAAGCTTTGAGGAAGCCAAAGAGAGAGGACCAAACCTACCATAAAGGTTGGTCATATCAAATGGCTAGTAAAGGCCATAATTAGATTCTAATGTGTATGTGTGATGATTTTATGATATAGTTGTATTCTATTACATGAATATATGATTGAATTGTGAAATTTTACATGTGAATATAAGTCAAGTGAGATTTATATGATCTTAATGATTACTTGGTATACCATTGTGAATGAACACTTACATATGGAACTAAAAGAATGTTATGACCGGCTTGTCAAACACTTATAAATCACTTGGAAAAGGGACCAAAATGTCCTATTATCACATGTTATTGACCACATGATTCACTTGTTATATGTTGGCTAGCAAAATCAAATGTCACTTGAATCACTTGAATTCTTAGAAGTAGTGTTTGTCTTGCAAGGTCACTATAAAATCAATCTATTGCATTTGCACTTACATAATCAATTCTTATACTTGTAATATATCTTGATGATAATTTGATGGTTGGTTGTGCTGTAAGAATCTTATTATTATTTTTATTCATTGAGTCACGACTCACAAAATCGTATTTATGTTTTTCAGATACTGAAGCATAGGATTTGGATACTTTAGTGCATACAGTTTTGCATAGAGACACATGGATCACAAGTCATCAGCTGAATTCCAACTCTCTCTCTTCTTATGTCATGTACATATATCTAAATAGAAACTAGTGTATGGTCACTAGCCTTGAACATTAGTTAACATATATGTACATTAAATACGTGTTGGATTATGTATGTACGATGAATCAACCTTTATGTATATGTAATTTTGGACATGAATGTCGAGTTTAGTAAATGACAATGGTCATTACAGAAAATTCCATCATTAATTCGGTAGATTTTTATATTGTTAGTGGACAAGTCAAATAGCTCCATCATTTTATGGATTCGTGTATAATCCAAGCATAGTAGATCAATTGTACCTCCACTTGAGTTGTGGCAATTCAAGGTGCCACTAAACTTCTTATAAAAGGGTGGATATATATGCCTCAAAATGGAAAAAATGGCTAGATGGATCCAAAAGCTTCAAGCCACATGTAAAAAGTCTAGGTTAAGCCTGATAAAATATAGAAAATGCAAAGCCAAAACCCTGACTAAGTGAGAGAGAACCAATCTAAGGCTTAAAGTGATTTAAAAAATCCCTAACATGGTTTGAAGGTTAGAAACAGAGGTTATCTGCATAAAACTTGAGGAAGAAAAAGATAAATTGAGGTTTTAAAAGTTAGTGAATGATAGCTACATGAATAGTACAATTGTTTGTACAAACCTAATTAGTTGCCAATACAGATAAGTACTCATCTATACAGACAACCTAGTGGTTTATATAAACTATTGGCTATAGAGGCAAATTGTTGCTTAGGATAACCATGATGGCATATATGTATATAGATACAAAATAGTAACATCAAAACATATATCAAAACAACCACACACAAAATGATAAAAGGGAAAATATGGTTGTATAAATAAGTGATCAATTCAAGACAATAACAAAAATAGGGAAATTAAAGGCCCAAAATCCAAAAAGGCAAAAAAGAGTTGATGATGCTAAAAAAATGTGCAATTTGTATAGGAATTTTCTATACTTAGCAAAAAGAACAAACAAAGGCAGGTATGTTTAATTATCATTCTCGACATTATCCTTTTAGTCCTCTTCCTACTCTTCCAATCACGTCTGTGTTCGAGCTAGCTCTGCCTAGATCTCATAATTCTCAATCCCTTTAGACAACCTTCTCTTGAACTCATAGAAAGAAAAAAGAGATCTAGGTGGTTAAGCTACAGTTACACATATAACCACATACGATCATACATATATCAACTAACTTATTATTACTACAACTCCTTATTATGTTACATGTATCAACACAATAAGGAGATCTACTAAGTGCTTAGCCTAAACTCAAGGAATTTGCATAAAGAATAATTCCAATTTAATAAGTATAAGACAAAAAATAATATCATAAACAATAAGAGGTTTGAATACTTACATAAGTAATAAGTACAGGATGATTGAGTTAACTCCATTGCCAACAAAGCACCAATCATGCTGGAGCGATATGACTCCACTATATTGTTTGGAAGGGATCAAACTCACTAACAATAATTGGTCCACCCGAATGGGCTCTTAAGTTCAATCTCTCTGAGGGATAGCAATAAAGAGGGAATTTATCACCCTGTGCAAATATGCGCTTCAACGAGGCAAGGAATCCTTACCTTTTCTTCCCTGTGGGATAGGGGTAAGGATTACACCCTTGCCTTGTGAGTCCCCATAGGGACCCCAAAGTGTATCCTTATGGGGACCTAAAAAAATAAAAATATTTTTTATATTTATTAGATACATATTTTATATGTATTAGATGTATATATAAATATTTTATGTGTAATTACATATTTTTGTATATATATTAGTTTATAACATTAAATATTTTATTATATAATTTAATAAATTATATTTTTAAAAATAATAGAAAAATAAAAATTGTTCTTGCAAGGAATCCCCATTAAATATTTTATTATATGATTTAATAAATTATATTTTTAAAAAATAATATAAAATAAAAAATTTTCCTTGCAAGGAATCCTCATGGGGCGAAGGCAGGGCAAGGGATGGAGGATAGTCCCTCCCCCTAGCCCTGCCCTATTGCCATTCCTAATCTCTCTTGTGATTCCCTTTTATAGTGGTGGCTCCATATGTGCTCTTTCTACTCAAGCCCTCATCCTTCAAGCTCTTCAATGTAATACCATTCCTTAGGTCTCGTCATGATGAGGAAATGATCAAAGAAGTGTTTGAGGCATAGGAATGACTCTTAAAAGCGAGTCAACCATCTATTACTTAGTACCCTACCATCCTCGCCATGAGCTCATCCTTAGGACTACTGATCAAGGCCTCATCCAACATGAGCCTATTAACTCTTCCCTTCAAAATATATGGGTGGGAGGATCCTATGGCACTGCATGCCTCCCCAATCCCTCCCTCCATAGTAGGATTCATTCACTTTTGTACCACTCTTAGATAAAGGGATCCATTAGCAACCAAAGCTCATAAAAATGTCTCTTAGCTCACTCACTCCATGTATTAAGAAGTCCACACTACTCGAGCTGAAGCTACAAGATAAAAATAAGCAAAATGTTACAAGTTTCCATGAATCATGGTTTCAAAGAGCAATTGACTTTGTGATCATATGTGTAGGAATACATACTTAGTCCTACTACAACTCAGTCAGGTGAGCATAATGAGTTAAGAGTATCTTCTTTATATGGTAGGTCCCATCTCTAACTTTAGAACCTGGGAATGCAAAACCCTATGTTTGGTAGAAGGTTGTTGTCCCCCACTGACCTTAAATCAATGGCCTTAACCTATTAGAAGAAAGTCAATACGTCAAATGCATATAAAAAGGAAATAACTAAGGGAAACAAATTTAAGGGTTCATTCATCGAGGCATACAAGGCCCATTCATGTATTATAGCCCCTAACAATAGTATTATAAAAATTGGTAGAAATGGACTACTACTGTTGAGCCCTAATAAAAGTGACCCACTAAAAGTAGGTCCTCTAGTGTATGCAGTAGACAAATATCTACAATGTCCTTAAGTGTAAAAAAAGATAACATAATAGACAATCCAGAAACTGTTTAATCCACTACCATATTAAAACTATCTTTCGTGGCCATTAGAGCCATAATAGTATTCTTGAATGAACAAAGGTGTTCTTTCCATTTGGTGTGATAATGAACCTTAGCAAACCCTATACATTCTCCTTATAAAAAGTCCCAGCATAAACTTCAGCATCAGTATGCAAGGGTAGCCTAAAGTAGTGGATCCTATCATTCATGTAAAGTTGGTAAGGGTGAATGTCACTTCCACTATCTGAGGCAAATGAAATGAATGCAAAATGTTCATCTAATGCTCGACAAGGCAATACATCACAAAACTATTGCTCCTCAATGCACAAATTGAGAGGAGGGTAGAAAAAATGGATTATGTCAACACGATGTGCTTGTGCACACACTCATGGAGCCCCTAAACTAGGAAAGAACAAGAGCCATAGATTCATTGACCTTCGTGATGGCTACATCACCCTAATAAGCAATAAGCAAGGAAATAAGCAAAAAGAATAAGGAAAATAATAGTGATATAGCATACCAAGGCAACAGAAAGGTCATAGTAAAATAATCATTGATAAATAAAAATGGTAGCACAATCATATAAGCAAGAACCAACATTTAATACAAACATAAGTTTCCATAAGAGACTACACAAGAATAGTTGAAGCTCAAAAGAACTAAGCAATCGAGATATTTGGTATGAAAAATAATAGGTGTTAAACCTTTTAGGTTCTAATTCTTATTTTGATGATTGCAAACAAAGGTTTATTTGTCTAACCTTTGTACATGTATGCTAAGTTTGATCTTATAGGCCCCTCATTCAATATATCAAGTATGTGCAAGCAAAACTAGCTAGCAAGGTTCAAGTCTTAGAACTAAGAAAAATAGCTTGAATAGGATAATGACCATTATGAAATGACAATGGGTGTTAAGGAAGATGAATGAGTGCTAAAGGACTTCAATAAGGGTTGAGAAAGCTTAGCGAAAATGCCTAAACCTTCAATAAAGCCTAATAGAGATTAAGGAATTGACTAATGATCATTGACAAGAATAAGGAGCATTGTAAAAAGCAATCAATGATCATTAAAAATGCTCAATAAAACTACCCAACTCTTTTGAGTGTCCTACTAATGGTTGGGGAAGCTACTAATAAGCCTTGAAATGAAATCAAAGAGCATGAGCAAAACCTAATGAGCATTTAAGCTCTATCTTAAATCATTCTAATGACTAAAGCTAGAGAACTTAATAATGGTTAACATTTTAATGTGGCATTAAATGTCCTCAATAACCATTGAGAATTCATAAAAAAATTACTAATTTAGCTAATCTTAGTAAATTGAAGCCAATAACTATTGAAATGATCTTGGTGCAATTCAATGAGCATTGTACAAACATAATGGTGATGGATAAAAATTGAGGTATGACACTCAATGGCCATTAAAGCAAGATCAACTAGACTTTGAACTTTCAATGACCATTAAATCCCTCTAACAACCATTGACATAGGCTCTAATGGATATATTGATAGTATAACAGCTTTTTTCTTTATGTCTACTAGCTAGTTTTCTTTTCTCACCTATTTAAGGATCGAAAGCTTGAAATTCCAAAGTATAGAAGTTTAAAGAGGAAAAAAAATAAGCTCTAAGTGATTTTAATCTTCAAAGAGTGTTCTAAAGAGTCTTAAAGTTTAGTTTTTTTAAACTAAGTCTTCTTCAAGTGCTTATAAGAATTATTCTTTAAAAAGAGAATGAGATAGTATTTGCTACATTAGTAATATCAACCTTTAACTCACTCAAACAAACCAAGGAGGTAACATCTTATTTAGAGTATTCCTTCTTCATTGCTTATACTTCGTGTGAGCAAAAACTCTTGGATTAAAGAAATAAATTTTAAACTAATTCTTTATGAAAAGTTTAAGATAGTACCTCTAAAGTGTCTTGGGTTAAGTCTTAAATAGTGCCCATAAACTATTTATGAAAGGTTTTTAGGTGATGTCCTAAAATTCACCTTGTAAAGGCTTAAATGGTGTCTATGCAAATTCACTTATAAAAAAGCTTTTAATAGCACATGCAAGCTATTGGATAGTAGAATCTCTAGTGGATCTAGAGAAAAGGATGTAAGTTTGGTTTGAGCCTAATCTCTATAGAACTGTGTGTGTCATTGGATGAGCGATTCTCTTTACTCTTATTAAAAAGGATTTTAAACTTGCCACTACCATATTCAACCCTTTTTTGAGGCATCTTAGGATAACAACAAGTATGAATCCTAAAGTATAATAGTGAAAAACTTACCTAGATAATTGCATCCAAGAATTAAAAGTAAAATAAGAAAAAGCAAGAAAGGGAAGACTAACCTAGCTAAAAGTGACATCAAAAAATGAGAAGATGAATTGTACACTAAGGGAACTTACAACTTAGGCTGTAGACCCTTTGAGAAGTCTTTCACATGGACCAATTCAAGTGGAGAAACTAAGAAAAATTCATGACCTTGATCAAAGCTATTAGTGTGTCAATGGAAGAGTAGTTTACGATATGAGTAACATCAATGTTAAGAGTGTCAGGTATAGGGGCAACGTTATCTCTATCTCAAAAAACCTCAGAACGAATGCCTAAAAGTCTAAAGAAAGTTAAGAGGAAAAGAAAAAAGAAAAAGTGAATTTTGAAATGGATGTGTAGAATGAGACAAAATGGTTGTCTAAGGGTATATATAGACCAAAGTTATATATACAAAAAACTTTCTTATCTATACAAATAGTTAAAGTCCCCTTCATATTTTTTGAAAGTCATCTATGACAAGCTCTCCTTGTTTTCTTATTAAGTGTTCACATAGACAACTTGTTGTCCATCTAGACAACCTTAATTATACAAAAAGAAAGAAGAAATAAAAAAATAGGGGAAAAAAAAGAAAGGAAAAAAGGAAAAGGGAAAAAGAAGGAAAAACACAAGAAAAAGAGAGAAAAAAAGAAGAAGAGTAAAAGAAAAAATAAGAAAGAGAAATAAAGGAAAAGGAAAGAAAATATAAACACATTATAACTTTTAATAGTCTAAAAATAAGGAAGCAAAAAAAAAAAAGCTAGATAAGAGACTAATATGAGAAGAAAATAAAGAAATACGCTCAAAATAAAGAATTTGAAAGTCATTAACCACCAAAAAGGCACAAAGCCTATGAAATAGAATGAATTATATCCTTTTTAGTATCTTTGAAATGTGAAAATAGCTTTTTTATTTTTATTAAAAATATTTATCATTGTTGCATTATTTTCTAAGTCAATAAAAGGGAAAAACTAAAAGAATCTAAAAAGATATCAGAAGGCTAAATCAAGACATAGAGAAATGCAAAAGGAAAAAACCAAGAAAACCAAGTAAGAAGCCTAAGAATAGAGCTCAAAACTTGAACACAGCCTTAGTTTCTGCTAGAGAGTTGCAAGAGCTACCTTAGTACTTACTAGAATGTTGCTAAGAGGATGATCCATTTTAGAAACTACTAAAACATTGCTAAGAGTTGAATAAAACCTTGGTATCTATTAGAAAACTGCTAAGATCCTTCTTTAGTACCTGTTAGAAAACTACTAAATGTGTGATCTAACCTAATTCCTATTAGAGAGCTTCTAGGGAGCTTAATGCAACTTTGTGACTACTATAAAGTTGCTAAAATCATACCTTAGTACTTATTAAAATGTTGTTAAGTGGATGACCCACAATACTTGTTAAAATGCTGTTAAGTGGATGACCCACCCTAATACCTCCTAGAGAGTTACAAAAAGTTGAATTCAACCTCGATGCATGTTAGAAAGTTGCATAAAGCATACGTTAATACTTACTATAAAACTTTTAAAAGGATGATCCACCCTAATATCTGATAGAGAGTTGCTAAGAGTTGAATGCAACTTTAGTACCTACTAGAGAGTGGCTAAGAGACTATCTTAGTACCTAATATAGAGCTATTAAGGACATGAACCACCTTAGTACCTATTAGGGAGCTGCTAAGAGTTGAAGCAATCTTGGTATCTACTGAGAGCTACCAGGAACCATCCGTAGTAATTAATGAGACTTGTTAAGGAAATTCTATCATTGAATATCATTTTTGTAGTATTTAGATTTATGTTGGATGCTTTGATGTGCCTTATGCAATGACCATTTTATTAAAATTTAATTTTCTGAGCCCCACAAAGTAAGGGGCTAGCTATGAGCTTTAGATTTTTAAATTGCTAAGATGTGAGCTCGATGATAAGAATCATGTTGAGTTCATCCCTAAAAGGATAAAGAAAATAATGCTAAAAAAAAGGGCAAAGCTTGCATATCTTAAACTGAACCCCCCTCATAAACACCCAAATCCAAAACTACTGAATTTGAGTTTTCATAAGTTGTCTATATAGCCAAATATATGGTTGTAAAACAAACTTACATGGTTGTATAGACAACCCATGAAATGCTAAACAATAATTGGCTATATAGCCAAATTGTTTATTGTACAGATAACCTCTTGGTTGTAGAAACATCTACAAAATCCTAAATTCTAGAATATTCAATGATATTATCCACAGAAAAAGAGTGATGGAGAAGGATAGTATGCAATTTATGCTATATAGTACAATTACACCTTTTTTTCCTCTATAAATGCCCTACCTTTTAAGAAGTGAAGAGTTTATTCTTTTCCTTAATAAATTTCTGCCAAATTAGATGCTTAGTAAATTGCTACCAAATTGAATGCCTAGACCTTAAACACACTCCCTATACACAAAAAACCCCATATCCATACACATACACCCAAGGTTTAAGGTAAAAAAATTAAGCATAACCCTTTTTGCTTTAGAATCTTTGCATTTTGGACAAGAATAATACCATTTGAGGTGCCTCTAAGGGCGAAAAGCTAACTCCCAAGCCATTTTAGGCCCTCTTCCCCTTCTTTTCCCTTTTTTACTCCTTTTTGTCTCTTTTAAAGTTCTTTACTAGTAATAAGCCTAAAGGTTTGTATACATATCTAGTTGTCTATATAGGTATCTTTATGGTTTGTACAAAACACTTATTAGTCTATACAACCCATTATAATTACTCAAAGTTCATAATAGTTCCTCTTTCCCTTCTTTCCTTGATGTTCAGCTTCTTCCTTTGTATTTTAAGAGTAGAAATGTACAAAATGAGGTAAGTGTAACAACCAAGGACCTTATTCCTTATGTCTAGATATGTGTTACTTAGGTTTATTTTCAAGGGTGTTTTATAACCTTGTTTATATCTACATTTTCATCCTTTCATCTCCTTTATGTATGAATGTGTTAATGGAAAATGATGGAGGAAGGCTATAAAGCCTATGATCCTTAGATTCCTCTTTAATTTTATGCCTATTTCATATGTGTTTTACTTTGCTTCTCACCATAATCATATAGATAACCTTTTTAAGGGTGTTCTTTAGCATTTTTCATAGTTGAGCATGTATCTCCTTCACCTCTGTTGTATTTTTTTTTTTTTTGTTATGAGAAGATATTAGGGGGAGGTTGTGAACATCTATGACCCTTCTAGTTTCCATTACATTTTTCCCATTTGATACATATAGTTTGCATTATTACTGTATGCATACATACTAGTTTGAGTGGTGTCTCCTAGCCCTGCCCATGGCTAGGAATGCCACTTATCTTTATCTTTGATGTGTTAGTTATGAATGTGAGCTATTAGGTTGAGGTTTGGGCCACCAAGGATCCCTAATTCTTTTTCATATTGTGCCTATAATGATGTGTGATCCATTTAAATTATTACCCATACACACACACACACACCCTCTTTATGGCAGTATGTTCATTATGAATGTAGTGCATATTCCTTGGATGAGCATTTTAATGTATCATTGCCTTGGAGACATGTTAATGTGTTAATATCATATGCTATCATACATATATGATGGGCATCTCATGAGGATGATCTAACATTCATACCAATAAGGTAAAGTTAGGTAAGGCCTTTCATTTTAAGCAATCATGATTAGATGTAGAACTCTCCTTTTTTACAATTCCTGACACTGACTTGTGTTTCCTTATTGCAAGTTGTGAGACTTGGCATTTGCATATTATTGCTTTGATTAATGATTGCATGAAATCATATACTCTCCTATCCCTATGATGAATGTGTGTACCCATTTTACTTAATGTGAATGTGTGAAACAATGCTAGATGAATGATTATGGTCATTCTAATATGGATTAAATAATTAATAAGGACAAAGCTCCTAAATGCGAACCATAGATTGGATAACTTAGGGATGTCTAACCTTTTCTCTAAGTCATATCAAATTTTTAAACAATCTATGATAAGGAAAAGAAAAGTTGAGCCCTTTAGTTGACCTATTTAGACCAATACCCATCCTCACTTAGAATTTTGTCCCAATCAAAGTCGAGTAACAATTCAATAAAGTATTCAAGGTATTACAAAAGTACTACCTCTCTGAGTTCTCTATTGACCATTTGATTCAATATATAGGCCTTACCAATAAAGAAGCCTATCCTAGGATCCCACAAATGATCTTTCCATGTGTCGTTACTTAGGGTTATACCAAAGTATGACCCTGTGTTCTTTTGACCTCCCTGATAATCAATAAAGGGTATAGGAGTAGCAAACAAGATTTCATTCATTTTGGCAAAAATCTAAGTGCTTTTGCATATATAATACAGTATAATGATAAATTAAAATGAAATTCATTAAGAGTTACCCAATTGGTAGTTTCTTGTAGTAATTTAGGACTTAAATGTAAGTGCTAAATAAGTTTGGTTAGTAAGGTTTATTGAAGCTAGCTTATCCTAATATTATTAAGATTAAATAGTGTCTCCTATATTAGAAAATGAAGGGCTATCCAAAGAGGAAAGAGAGAGAGAGAGAGAGAGAGGAATTGTGAATTTTAGTTACATCAAATAAGCTAGGTTTTCTCCTTATGTTATTCATCCGAGAGAGGAAAAAAAAAACTTGCTTTTTCTTTTTGTCATTTCTAACGTCTTAACTAATTTTCATTTTTTATCTCTTGAATATTTAAAGAAATTTTTTCCTTATTTTTGTGTGGATTAATATTAGAGGTCAGGCTCAAAAGTTTTAAGGATAGGGTATAATTTGCTACAATCCAATTATAGTGAAGATCTTCTTATTTTGGTACAATTGGTTTTAAGAGGTAATTTTCGGGTTCCTTGCTATTTGTAGACATTAATGGAATCTTAGTTTAGGAATCAATAAATTTTTAAATTATCATTCATGTTGTGCATGTAACTTAGATTATCTAGGTGTAAGATTCTTAATAAGAACTTAAGACAAGCAGTGTAAAAGCCTTTGAACTTATTCTTTATAATTTGTGTTTGTGCATAAGGATAAATCTATTGTAAAACAAGGTTAGGCAATCTTTATGCATTAAATTATATATGTTGCCTATTGAGAGGCTTGAGTACTTACTAAGGTAATTTCTTGTAATGTTTCTATTTAGCCCATAAAATCATATAAGGATTTTAATCTCTTGAGCATTGTCAAAAAGAGACTATTAAGCCTGCAAAAAGCAAAGTTAATTTCTAAACATATAGAAGGATGGTTATTTTTTTAGATTAAAAAAGAAAATGCATAAGTGGATAGTGAAGGAGAAGAATAGACACACTATCTTTTCTCTCTTCACCTTTTACACATTTTTTTTTTTTTGTTGCAACTTGACATTAATGCCAATGTTTTAAGTATAGTTAAAGCAATGTTTAAGGACTAAATTCATTCCATTTGTCCCCTACTTTTTGAATTGTCATCCTCTTTGTCGGGACAAATAAAGTCATTTCCATAGTAATTAAAAAATACATAATTGAGAAAGATACATTACACATTATATCTCTTATTTTGTTTGAAGTGAATGTATGAAACAATGCTAGATGAATGATTATGGTCATTCCAATATGGATTAGATAATTAATAAGGACAAAACTTTAAATGTGAACTATATATTGGATAACTTGGGGTGCCTAACTTCTTCTTTCAGTCATATCCAATTTTTGAACATAATCTATGATAGAGAAAAGATGAATTGGCCCTCTAGTTGACTTATTTAGGCTAATACCCATCCTCGCCTAGAATTTTGTCCCAACCAATGTCAAGTAGCCACTCAATCAAGTATTTGGGGTATTACAAAAGTACTATCCCTTTAGGTCCCTATTGACCACTTGATTCATTATATAGGCCTTACCAATAAAGGTTATCCCGTAGATGATCATCTCGTATACCACTATTTAAGGTTATACTAAAGTATGATCATGTTTTCTTTTGACCCCTCCTCAATAGTCAATAAAAAATATAAAAACACTCTCTTAAACTAACAAAACTGAAAACAAAAACCCAACAAAAAGACTAATAAAATCATTCCTCAATTCACTTAAAAGCACAAAAATTCCAAAAATGCAACTAACCAAATTCCAATAAAAGAATTAAGAGACTGAGCTAACTTTTTACCTTGATCATGTAATCCTCTAAGAGCCCCACTAAATCGTGGGCATCACTAACTTTTACCATCACTTTTTAACATATTGATCACACACATCCCCCTCACTAGACACTTTCAGTCCCCGCATCATCAAATACAATGAGCCACTGATCGTTGTCTGTGTCATCTCATCAAATACGTTCACTAGTGATTGCAGACATAGCAAGAAGAATTGTTCTCCACTAATGAAAAAATTATGATAACTCTCAATTATGACAATGAACTAATAACACAACTAGTGAAATGGATTGAATTTCATTATTTTCTTCCTTTTTTTTTGTTGAACAAAGAGCTCAAATCTTTTTTTAAGTGAATTCGATCATTTTGAAAACAAAAAATATTAAAAAAAAAATGTACATTGACAAATAAATACATATTGACAAAGCTAATGGTGTTATATTCTTTTCAATTTTTTATGAAAGAAACTGAAAAAAGAAATAAAACGGTGTCACACTGAAAAAAGAAACAAGAAAGTAAATTGTCCAAAACCATTAAAACCCAACTTAATAAATGGAATGGGAACGGATAATGCAAGTAGAAAATCTGAAGACAAAAATAGCCCCAAAAAGCATCACAATCTCCTCAAAACAAAACAAAACTAAACAAAACAAAAAGCACGACAATCTCTCAATCTAAAGGGTTAGACTTGAAAATTAGTTCAGCACAAATCAATTTTTCATATACTATAAAATCCCTCATTTACAGAAAGAATTACGCAAAGTACCCTAATTATTATTGTTTCTGCAACAATCATAGTTTCAAACGCACTTTAATTATATTTATATAGATATAGATTTGAATTTTTTTTTTTTTTAAATGTATGACGATAGCTTCAACACTCTTAAAACGATAACGATCCCTAAAATTGTGCATTACAAATATGATTGGGGTCCTTTGAGGAAGAACAATATAGATTTGAAATTTTTTTTTTTTAATGTATGACTATAGCTTCAACACTCTTAAAACGATATTGCTTCAACACTCTTAAAACGATAACGATCCCTAAAATTATGCATTACAAATATGATTGGGGTCCTCTGAGGAAGACCAAGAATCTGTCTAATTCCAAGTTTAGGCTTGATTAATTTTGCCTCGAATGAGAGATTATTCTATATTAAAAAATAATTAGAAAAAAAAGTCCGCCATACTTCCAGATTTTGTAAATTCTCTATCACCATTATTTTTTAATAAAATTCTAAAAGTTGACAAACACCAATTCAATGGTTCATTAATACAAATATATAAATGCAAAGGATGAAACAAGTTCAATATCAGTTTCATCAAGCAAATTGGAATGTAGTAAGAACAGCAAGACTATCAAAGCCTGTTTTTAAGTTATACATCTAATCATTGCTGCACATCAAAGCCTACCTAAACTAGAATGCTAACATAAACACCTGTTCATGAAAAAGTGAAGGTATCAATAGAAAGAATAATTCCGAGCAGTTTAACCCGAAATTCACCTTCCTTATTCAGGGGTCCATGACTATCGACATGCAACAAATAAGGCCTCATGATAGTATCGACTGATTTAACTTTCATACATGTAAGCGCACCATCAAGAACCAGTACACTATGATAGACATCCAATGACAGTACAAATGCAAAAAAGCATGACAACGAAAAGTGTGAACTTGCCAGAATACAATATTGTCTAATCAATTTCCAAGTTTCATGGTTTTGATGAAGTCGATCTTCCTGAGCCTGAAGGTGGAGGTCCAGAGCTTGCAGTCAATGAAGGTGCAATCTTCGGTGGTGGAACAGAATGCTGATGCTGCTGAGAGGCTTGTAGAGCCTGTGGTGGGGAAACTCTGGAATGATATGGTGGAGGATACTGTGGATAAGGTGGCATTGGTGGCATATATCCATATGGTGGATAAAGTTGTTGCTGATACTGCCCATGTGGCGGTGGCATACCCTGATAAGCATAGTGCTGCCCTTGCTGTCTTTCCAGTGAATTTTTATTTTCCGCAGATCCTGTTGGCCCAGTAGTTGCCCCATCTGGGGATGGAATGAGGGCACCCATTCTTTGAGGATCCATAGATGGATAAAAAGTTTTTTCTGGCTGAGGTGGAATATTGAAGTAGTGTATTGGTGGAGGTTGGTCCTGAGTGCCAGGTGGATATAACAGATTTTGGTGCTGAGATATAACTGCCCGAGGCAACATCCCACTGTGAGCAATTGCTGCTTGCTGCCTTGCTACTTCTGAACCTTCTAACTCAGGTTTTGGCGCTTGGGGTCTACCCCACATTAGCTTCAGTCTAAGACCCTTGATAACTAGCTTGTTGGAAAGCTCTTCTGCAGCCTTCTCTGCGCCCTCTCTAGTTGTGTAGGTTACAAAAGCAATAGCTCGTTGAGGCACCATTTTGACAGATTCAATCTCACCATGTGCATAAAATTGATCCCTTAGATCCTGTTCTGTGATCCTAGCATCCAGCCCACCCACATAGAGGGTTTTAATGCTTTCATCCTCAGGTGGCTCCAGGGAGGGCATTTCGCCAGCTTTGTTAAGTAGTTTTAATGCCACAGGATCATTCACTCTGCAGAAATACAAAAAAAAAAAAAAAAAAAGAAAATCATATATAGAGTGTGCTTCACTGAAAGGTTCTTACATCACATGCCTTCTAGCATTTATTAAGACAGGCGAGTGGGAAGAGTGCGTGTGTGTGCACGTGCACACGTGTGTTTGTGCCTTTTAAATGGCCTTTACACTACAAGAATCACATTGACAGTGATAAATTGAAATTTGATGCGCCATCCAATCCAACTAATTCTGTCAACGAAATATGCATTCTTAAAGAAAGAAAGCTCTGACTTCCAAGGCTCAAATGCATGGAGCAAAGTAGAGTTGTTAAGTACACTGAGTGGGAAAAAAAAAATCCAAAACAATCCTTCTTGCCCTACTAAGTAGAATTTTTTATTATATATGTAAACAAAAATGCACGCATGATAGAAACAAATACCACTTGAAGTGTTCAAAGTCAAACAGAATGCTGGAAGGGAACTCAGAGTAAAAAGTGATCCTGGATCAAGTATTTGGCACAATTTCATCAAATAATATGTTACAGCTCAATATCTTTCGAAGAACAAAAAAACAAGAATTAATGACAAGGAATAAACTGCAGCACTGGATCTTTCATCATCATATTAAAGATTGACATGTGAATCTCATCAAGCAAACACATTTTGTGCCAAAAGAATATACAGTATGACCTCAACAGCAAGACTCCATAAGAGGAAAAGGAAAAGTAACAAAACTTTAGTTCTCCCTTTTTATCGCCTTTATTTCCTCAGGAATTTCAGCCCAGAAAAGCTTTCAGGACAACCAAAATAATTCCAGAAGCTTTGCCCGGAATGAAGAAAATGTCAATCCAAACAATGATTCCATGAAAACTACATTTCAATGAAGCCAATGCCTGTGAAGTAATGAGACAGACAGTGGAAAAGTAACAAATTGCACATATTCAGCAACAAAATGAAAAAGAAAAATAGAAGCAAAAAAGAGCACATATGCACAAGGGAAAGGGAAGATAAATAAGGCCAATAACATTCAGGAAAGAAACAAACCACTTGCCACAAATAACATTCAGGAAAGAAACAAAACACTTGCAATTACCCATAGTAGCGATCCTTTATATTCTGCTGAGACAGCTCACCAGTAACAGGCATCTCATGCCTGTAAGGGCACTCAGCACCTCGTGTGCATTCACCCCGTACATAGAAACTACAAACATGTGCTCGGTTTCTTTTATAGTATGGTGTTGTTCTTTGAAGTTTCAGAATAGTGTCATTTGGCCGTGCTTTTCCATATGAAGATTCGTAATCTATACCAGCTCTGGCCTGCATAGAATTATTGAATTATTGAAACAAGACCACAAAAAAGATTAAATAAAAGCACCAACCTGCCAATTTAAAATAAAATTTTGAGCAAACAATAAACAGACTATCAATGCGCATGCTCTTATCAGAACATACAACAAACCAGACTATCCACAAGCATAAGAACATGTATACTCCAGCGATTACATTATCTAATAATTGGTAATACTGACACTTTTAAAATTTTAACATCTTCAAAATGAAATATTCCAAATACTTTGATATTTTGCATAGGAAAAGACTTCTTAACTTGCTTTAAAACATAAAGAAACATACCCTTCGGTCATGCTCCTCAGCAAAATACTCCCTGTTAACATCACTCTTTGGAATGACATCATTGGAATTGATATGGAGGGCAGTATCTCGAACTTGAACCGGTAACCCATATTCAAGATCCAAAAGACAGACTTGACAAACATTTTTTAACTTACTGCATGTTTGGCAAATCTCAGACTTCTTAAATCTTGCATCCCGACCAGGTCTCCACCTAAACACTGTAAATGGACGCGTACATATCTTGCATTCCTTATCAAATTCAGCTCTGGTCTGCATCCAAATGCAAAATAATCACAACAAAATTCATTATGACACAACAACTTAAATAGAAACCATTCTGAATTTTAATACGAGGAGGTCATGCATACCATACGGACATATGGGTTGTCACCAAGGCAAGACTCACAAATGATTGGAAAGTCAGATCGTTCCCAACCATCAGCTTCTAGATCTCTTAACAATCTGTGTGCCATTTCTCTTCTGCCCTAGCTTATTAGATTCTTCACTATCTTTATCCCTCTCTCTACCCGGCTAGCATATGTTTATTATCCATTTGAATGATAAAGTACGCAACAAGAGATGGAACTTTTTGAATCTGTGAGATGGAACAGCGAAGAAGAGATGGGATTGGAGATAAGTTTTTGGTGGCGAGTCCAAAGAGAGTAAAGGCGAGATAAGGCAGTGGTGGTGCTAAAGGGATTGGAAGCTTTTCCTTTTTCGTGTTCGTTAGGGTTAGGAAGAAGAAGAAAGATGAAGCAAGGGCCTGGAGAAGAAAAATGTTCTTCGAGGGTTGACTGAGAATATTCATATGATAAGATCAATGGCTAGGATGAATGTGCGACCATTTGATCTCTCTCAATATATATTTGAAAATGATTAATAATTATTCAATATATGGTGAACTATCAAATAATTAAGGGTATATATAATATCATAATTCAGAATTACTATAAATATATAAGTATTTATTTATTTTATTCTACTCATCTGAATACATTTTTAATTTTTATTAAGTTTTAAATTTAATTGTTAATATTTAATTTTTATTATTATATTTAAAATTAATTTAATTATATATTAAAATATAAGAATGAAAATTATAGTAACATCAAATTTTTAATTTTTTATATTATCAATTCATAATTTCAAACCTAAATTATCAATAAATTAATAGAAAGTACGTTTTTTTTTTTTTTTAAAACAAGAAGGAAGCCAAGCACATGGCTGAAACAAATGTCAAATTGAACAAGAGTCAAAATAGGTGGCTGGAGCAAATATCAAATTTTCTTTTTTACTTTTTTGAAATTAATTTGATAATATATTTGATGCTTGGTATTTAGCTATTTGTTGCTATTTTGAGTTTTTTAATTTTTTTATTGACAAATATTATTAGTTGTAATATATGAAATTAAATAAAATTATAAGATAATCTTTGATGTCCAAGCCAATAGTCCGGATAGTTACTTTAGTTTGGTATCCAGGGATTAGTAAGTTGATTCAGTTGAGATAATTTGCAAGATATACAAAGTCAAGAGAGCCTAGTTCATGATTGAGAGTTTGCTCTGATATTTAAATTAGTCAAGTCTAATTGAGAGTAAAAGTCTGAAGATTCGATAAGGTGTTAAAGATATACAGGGTCTTTTATATATGGGTGAATTTGTTACTATTGAAGGGAGTTGATAGTCGTTGTTTGGTTAGACTTGTGTGGCTCTCTAGTGAGCCAAGTATTCCCTTGTTGTCGAGTCGTGCTAACCAGTTAGCCCCTTGCTAATGGGTTAAACTAGTTTTATGGGCTAAAGTCATGGGTCAAGCTGGGCCTTATGTGGTATTGGACCTAATCTATTTGCTACCTAGGTAGTATCACATGTCCCCATTGTCCAAGTCTGTTTACATCTAATTCGACAATGGTTTAATGGTCAAACTAGTGTGGTTGAGTTGTCAGTTAAAGTGAGTGCACTGACTCGAGTTGTTGATGTTTGGAAGGGAATTTTGATTTTTGAATTTCTTGAATCGAAATATTGAGCAGTGAGTGATGCCACGTGTCGATTGTTATTGTGCCTTGATGGTCGCATTGTGATTGATTTCATATGAACTGTCTGATGGGGTGATGATTCATCTGGCTTTGCCTCTTTATCTTCAGCCTTAAGGAGCTACAAATAGAGGGTTTCCTTTTTCCCTTCCCTCATTTTGCAATTTTCTCTTTTTTCTGCTAGGGGGTTTTCTCTGCAACTGGAGATTTGGAGTTTGCTTGAGAGATATTTTTGTTTAGAGATTCATTCTTTGAGGTTTGTTCTTACTTTTCTTTCATGTTCTCCTTCTTCTTCTTTTGTTTATTCCATCTTGGTGGTTATGGATCTACGGGATGAGCCTTCTACTTCTAGGGATCTTTCAAGGATCTAACATTAGTTGGAGTCTTTAACTTAGGCTACACCTCAGATGGGGAAGTAGTGGGAAGGGAAGAGAGAGTTAGGGAAGGAAGAGAATGGGATGAGCGGTAGGACTAAAGGTGTCGAGGTTAGTCGTGGCAAGCTGGCAAAAATGGCCCAACACGTTGGACTTGAACTAATTCATTCTATATGAGGAAGACTTAAAAGCTGGTCTTCGATTGCCCATTCCTGAGCCTTTAGAGCAAGTGTCAATACATATAGTGTAGCCTCTTCTTAACTTAGTTTGAATGCACTTTGGATATCGGTAGAGATTTCCTATTGACTCAGGAGCAGAAGCTGGCATTCACTATCAGTGTCTTTAAGCACATTTACTCGCTCAATGGGTTAAGCTGGGAAAGACCACTACCATGTATCAACTCGACCAAGTTCTGAGCTCTTCTCTAACTATCCTTCATCTATAAAGGGGTGGAAACACCAATATTTTATGGTAACCTATGCTGATGATGTCACATTCCCTTCAAAGTGAATGAGGAAGGCCGAGTGGAACATGGAGGTTAATGTGTATCAGTTAGAGGCTTATATTGTAGAGAGAATCCAAGCTGAAGATTACATTGATTTAACTGGACTGATAAACAAACACTATCCTATGATCAAACTAAATGGTACGATGCTTTAGTAGTTATCTAATATGTTGACTAATGGCATTAATATCTTTTTATTTTGCATAAATGAATCTTAAAGAAATTAATGCAGAGATGGCATGCCGAAAGGCTACATGAGAGGAGAAAAGAAGGATGGGTGGCCACATAAAACAAACTGTGGAATATAAAAGGCCAGCCTCGGGGATGCCCACTGGTAATGTGCCTCTTCCAAAAGTTATCGAGCCAACTATGAGCGTTCCTTCTCAATCCATGCTAGTGGAGCAAGTGAAAGAGCCCATGTAACAACCATTTTCATTTACTATTCATGTCAAAAAGTTAATATACATAAAAGTTAATTCATCATACATACACAATCCAATATGTGTTTAACATACATATATGTTAACTAATGTTTAAGGTTGGTGACCACAAACTGATTCCCATATAGGTATATGTACATGACACAAAGAGAGAGAGAGTTAAAATTTAACTGACAACCTATGCTTCATGTGTTTATATGCAAAACTTCATGCTCCAAAGTACCCAAACCTTATTCTTTAGTATTTGAAAAATATAATTGCGATTTGATGACTCACGACTCAGTGAATAAAATTAATAATCAAATTCTTATGGCACAACTAACAATCAAATATCATTAGGATACATTATAAGTATAAGAATTGACTAAGTAAATACAAATGCAATAGATTGATTTTGTCATGATTTTCAAGAGATTTACAAGTGTTTGATAAGTCGGTCACAACATCCTTTTAGTACCATACATAAGTGTTCATTCACAATGGTATACCAAGTAATCATTAAGATCATATAATTCTCACTTAACTTTTATTCACATGTAAAATATCACAATTCAATCACATATACATGTAACAAAATACAACCATATCATAAAATCATCACACATACATATTAGAATCTAATTATGGCTTTTACTTGACTTTAATGCGACCAACCTTTATGGTAGGTTTGGACCTCTCTCTTAGGCTTCCTTAATGTGTTGAGATCCTAACATTTGAAACATATATCATTATAAAATGTTGAAATGAGTTTGCATGGATGGTATTGAACTATGGTCATGTTCCATGCAAATGGACCTAGTATTTAAACTTATTATTCTTATATGGCAGCCTGATCTTCCTGCATTCTCAAAGCAATAACTCTAGATATACTTATCCAAATGACTTAATTCTTTTTTCTACATAAACTAGACACATAATGATACAACGTGTTCAAAATTCAGGTTAATATAAGGCTTATAGAAAATATGGTGAATTTTTGAATTCTATCCTATTTCAATATGATTTCTGTCTAATCAAATCTTACAATCTTGGGCATATCTCAAATTGTACAAATACAATTGCAAAGCTGCTTTACCACTAGTTATAAAACACAAAGGAACATTTTTTTTTTATATTTTACACATTGTCTAATTTAGTCCATAAGGTTACTAAAATAAATGGCCAATCTTAGGGTGAGCAGGTTTCAACATATTGAGAATTAGTCACAATGAAGGAGCAATATCTCATCAACTATGATATATTTGGCAAAACTATTTTATAGGCATGTATTTTAACAGCCATATTCATTTACATAACTCATATCATTCATGTTCAAAATACATATGCATAAAGGTTTTATCCATCCTACACACAATCAAACATTTCTTTGATGAACATATATGTATATGACACAAGGAGAGAGAGAGTTTGGATTCAGCCGACGACCTGTGATCCATATGTCTCAATGTAAAATTGAAAGCACAACAGTGTCCAATTCCTATTCTTCAGTATCTGAAAAAAATATTTTGCGATTT